>OVAF01001975.1:0-18248 GCA_900406245.1 Odontarrhena argentea | reverse complement strand
AGCATTAATGTATCTTGCAAATTGTACTAGACCAGATATAGCTTTTGCTACAAACCTACTTGCAATATATAGTTCAGCTCCTACGCATAGACATTGGAACGGGATAAAGCAAATATTCCGTTATCTCCAAGGTACGATTCAATTGGGATTATATTATGCTAGAAGCTCGAATCTTGTTTTAGTTGGTTTTGCATATGCTGGTTATTTATCGGATCCGCATAAAGCTCGATCGCAAACTGGATACGTTTTCACATGTGGTGGAACTGCGATCTCGTGGCGTTCACAAAAGCAGACTTTAGTCGCCACTTCCTCTAACTATGCGGAGATAATTGCGCTCCATGAAACATGTAGAGAATGTGTGTGGTTGAGATCAATGATTCAACACATACAAGAAGCTAGTGGAGTAAATACCATGAAAGAACCAACAACGGTGTTTGAAGACAATGTTGCTTGTATCACTCAAATCAAAGAAGGTTATATCAAGAGCGATAGGACGAAACATATTCCTCCAAGATTTTTCTCCTACATTCAAGAGCTTGAAGAGAGCGAGAAAATCGATGTCCAATATATTCGTTCAAGTGAGAATGCAGCTGATCTCTTTACCAAGGCGCTTCAAACTACAACTTTCAAGAAGCATGTTCAAAATATTGGAATGCGTCATCTACGAGATTTGTGAAGAAAAGATTTGAAGTATTTTTTCCAGGGGGAGACTGCACTCTTTTTCCCATGTCATGTTTTTTTTCCGAACGGGTTTTTCCAAGACAAGGTTTTTAACGAGGCAGTCTGATCTAGTAATGGATACTTAAGGGGGAGTATTAAGAAATGGATAATACCCATTTGCATGGATAAGTGATACCCATCTGATCTCGTGACTTCTTTTGAAGTCATCTTTCTTTTTGTCTTATTTGATTATACCTCCCTATAAATAGTAGTTGTAAAAAGGAGAAGAAAGAAACACACTTTTATAACAACATCATAAAAACACTTCTCTCTCGTTACTTTTGTTATTCGATCCATCTCTCTCTCATCAACACCAACAAACCTCTCCACTCATCCTTTACTTCCATAATACATATACATACACAAGCATATATACCTTTAACATTATTACTAGTTTATAACAATTTTGTTGTTAATAAATTAAATATATTTTAACATTGTTATGAATTAAGAAAATGACATATATATTTATGTTGTGAGTGTGTTATTTTGTGAACATCTTAGTATTTTTGGCAAGACAAATCAGATAGAGTTCAATAATTTAAATTTACGCAATAATAATATATAATCAGTTATTTTATATGTAACACTAAAATATATTTTCAATATTTGTGTGGGTCGTGATTTTGAATCTAATTACGCATGTCACAATTATACGAGTTATTTATTCGGAACTTAATATCTTTACATCGATAATTTTGGATAAGATATGAGTTTTTATTTGATCGGTTGTGAATAAGATTTGGTACTCATATATAAAATTAAAAATTTATACGAGTCCTAATTTAGAATCTAATCACGTATAAAAATTATACGGGTTGTCAATCTCGAAATCTTATATATTTACATCAATACCTTTTTAATTATTCACCCGCATATTAATACGGGTCCTTAACTAGTATGCAAATATAACGTCATGATTAATAATATCATATATATCATGGTATTTTAATAAATATTAAGTTATTAGTCCATTTTTTAAAAGAAGAAAACATTGACATAATTTTATGTGAAAATAAAATAACATGATATTTGGTCATGTACTTTTAATAAATATGGAAGAATATATCATACAATCAACTACAACGAGATATGATAAAGAATAACAAAAAATGTACAAATGAAATTTAATAGCAAAAATAGAGAAACAATTAATCGATAAACAAAACCCTTTAAATCGATTTCAAGAACGAGAATATCATATCTCTTTCAGATTACTTCACTTGATCAATGAAAAGCAAATAAATCAAGGACAAACTAAACATATTACTACAATGAGTGATAAGAATAAAATGATGAGATTTTGAGATTTTAACCAAAGAAAAAGAAAGATTTCAAAAAGAAAAGAAAGAGAACAAGAGAAACAAAAAGAGAGAGACTAAGAGAAACATAAAGAGAAGAAGAGATAACATAAAGAGAGGGAGAGAGAAGAGTTTACAATGACTCACAATTGATATAGAGATGAGAGTGTTTTTTTAATCTCAAAAAGCATTCTCCAATATTTACATAAATACCACCAATCCGATTGACAAATTAGTTTTGTAATCTTGGTCTTTTTACAAACTATTATCCAAGTCCATCAAGTTTTTGACCCATAATGTTACAACATAATAAAATCTTATATACAAAGTTCCCAAAGGAAAGTGATTTCGTAGCTATTCTGTCGGCCACACAGTTCCCTTCTCTTGAATAGTTACCAAGTTGAAACTCTTCGGATCGGGAGAGTAGCTTTAGGCCGTCCTGAATGATAGGTGCACTTGTAGGCCAAACTTCCTTACATGTAATAGCCTCATCAAGAACTTTGGAATCAGATTCAAGTAATACTCTAGAGATACCAAGTGAGTTGATTCTTAGTATACCACATCTAGGGCTCCCATCTATTTAACATTACCCTCTGAGTCTCTTATAACCCATCCAACTCCACTATGCTCCCTATTCCTAGGCCCTCCACATTACACTTTAGCCAACCATCAAATGGTTTATGCCATTTTTGAATGGATTTGTTGAGTTTCACCAATTGTTTAGGTGCATCCTCTGTATCATAAATTGATTCTCATTCTTTAACATCTTCATATGCTTTTATAATGACATCTTGAGCTTGATACTCCACTCCTTTATATAGTAGATCATTTTTGTTTTTACAAAACTCCACATGATCTAAGAGGCATAATCAGCTAAATCAATATCATTAGGTTCCTTTTTGGTCCAACTGGGTACTTCGAATTGCATAGAAATATTTGTTCATTTCACTATTTAGTGGAGCTGAAGTTAGGGACAAGGCCCAAATCAATATGGTTTGGGGGCTTTCAAACAAGAGATGATTGACTTCTTCAAGCTATCCACATCTTAAACATACTTCCTCCGTTTCATAAAGATGAATTTTCTATGAAAAAATTTTGTTCCAAAAATATGAATTTTCTCTATTTTCAATGCAGAATTGTTAATTTCAAGACGTAATAATTGAGTTTTAAGCATCACTATTGGTAAGATTTATTGGAAAATGTGAAATATCGAAAAACTGTGTAGTATTAATTATTTTCTTAATCTGTGTGAAATCCTTAGAAAATTTATCTTTATGGAACAGAGGAAGTATTAGATATTTAGAAAAATTCTGATGGTAGTGGTTTCCTGCCCTTTAAAGACAATTTGATAAGCATAACCGGAAGTGCTGAATTTTACGACTTGTTTTAGTGTTCCAAATTTTCCGGAAGATTGCATATAGACTTGGTTGAAGAGTCTCTTGGACAAATTTAAAGTTGTTAATGATGTTGCTAAGAACCTAATATCCAAATTTTACAGTATATTGACCAGTGGTGGTGTAATCCCAAGAAAAACAGTCTTTGCTATTTCACCCTCAAGGCCTAATCTCCTCTATAAGTCGTAAAACATTTTTCGGGAATATTTTAGCTAATAGATCTCTATTCTAACTTCTACCATCACTGAATAGGAATTCACTGAAAGACTATCTTTAAGAAAGATTATCTTTAAGGAGCATTTGTATATGAAGAGGAATATGGGAGGTGTCTAGTGTTGGTCTTGATGGTTTCTTGTCCAACCAAAGATCCGTCATGACTTTTGTATCTTCTCATTTGTATATGGTCTTTCAGTTATTACAACGGAGGTTGCTCTTATTGGAGATATAACAGATCAACAAGTCTGGACTCAAGTCGCTCTCTTTGTAGCCAAAATATAGTCAAAGTGGGGTGGATGGAACAAACCAGTGGGACTCAAGTCACACACGTTTTTTATAAATGGATGGACGTGAGAATGTATCGAGGGACACCACACAAGAGTTAGAAATCTTGTGATAAGTCACGAGCTTCTGGTCGCTTTGGAATCACACCAAAGAAAGAAAAAATCTCAGATGTAGCCAATTGCTTTCTTAGAAGAAAATGCATTTTCTTTTCAATTTTCTTTTCTTTAATCAAGTTGTGTTCCCTTTACAATGATAGGAGATGTGATATATAGACTCAATTTACATGAAACCAAATAAATGAAAATTAAAGCAAAACATAATCAAATTAATTACAAAATCAATCAATAAATAAATTTGAAAGATTTTAACCAATCAAATTTTTTGTTGAATGGTTCGTTGTATTTAGGCACCTTCTTGATATACCCATGGTTTAATGGTCTTTTAGAAATTTCTTGAAATTTTTTGGCTTGATTTGATATGGACAATTTGTTGAAGAATCTTGGATATGTTATGTATGTTTGGGGTTGCATCACAAGGGGCCCTCGTGCCTTAACCTCCGGGATGGAATGATGTTTCCTTAAGTCTTGCCATTAATTAACAGTCGTATCATTACACAACTTACGATGTGCCGAATCCAGTTATCCGAGAAACTCAAAACTGGTGTATCTCAAAAACATCCATTACACTCGATTGTACAACTTGGAAATGCCAATCTTTATGACTATGAACTCTTGCGAACATTTATTTTTTAAACTGTGAGCATAAAGGAGCTCGTGCGCCACTAATATCTTGAAATTGTGTCATGTAAAACTTGTTTAAGACGTGTTGTTAGATTATGTATTTCCACTAAATAATATGATTTCAAGTTGTATTTGTAAATCCATTTTGAAATAAGAAGATTTTCTTACAGATTTGAGTCTTTGTATTTTTAACTTTGAAATCCATTAAGAAATTAATTTTGTTGAGAAATCTTTAGTATTCTGAATCTGACTCAATTTATTTGAGATTTTCAGTCGAATTTGGCTGAATATATTGAAATGTAAATGGTACCGGCTGAATGGAATATGGCTGAATATAACGTATAAATTTTACTAAAGGAATAAATAAATGATTTCGAATAGGTAACTAAAATAATTAAACAAAAATTTAAAATAACAATTTAACATATTTATAAAACATTTTTATATTAATCTTAAATAAAAATAAAAATAAAATATTATACATTAAAATACGTTCTTCTTCGTATATTATAAGAAACTACTATTAAATATTAGTGATAAAAATACGAATATCGACAAATGATGTAACAAAAACTAGTAATGGGACTACTGAGACGGATCGTTAAAAAAATTATATTTGATACCAAACTCTTTTCATCGGAATCCAGCTGAGTACAGAATCAAATGATAGCAACGGAATTTGGTAAAAATGATTATTTGCATTGGAAGGAGAGTGATATTTTTTTCATTTTTGGTAAGGCTTTGGTCATTTATATACACAATGCATTTTATTCTTCTTCTTATTTTTTTACCTCTCTCGTGAATGATGTTGTTTGCTCCAATGCATGTGTGTTGTCTTTTTCTCTTTTGAATAGAAAAAACATATTATTGATCACAAGTTACAATAAAGTAACACGTGAACCAACGCAAATCAATAATGTAAAAAAAATTCGAGCTTAATTTCCACAACAAATAAGCTGGTTTGACTGGTGTATTGAAAAAAAAAAAAAATAAGCTGGAATTTAGCCCAATAAGTTAGAATTTTTTTTTCAGCTGCTATGAGTTAATACCATACTATAGCAAGTCCAACTGTAACATCATGAACTTTTTTGCTCTTTGAAATTAGACATGAAATTTTCTTTTTTTCATCAATTTCATTCATAAACTTTGCTTTCTCTCTCCGTATAGTCAAATTGAACCGGGTCTAAACCGGATGATTAGCATTTTAAAATCGCGATTACGTTTTTAATTACTTTATTTATTTCAATCGATTAATTAATCTGATTTCTGAACCAGAATCAAAATCAATTAAAAATTAAACATATCCTTAACCTGAACTAAACCAAATTACTCTAACTTAATCAAAAATCGATCTGGGGAAGACAAAATTAGGACAAATTAAGTTTTTTAAAGAGAGACAATTTGACGATGGTAAAATACAGAGGAGGAATCACCAGAGGAGGAATAACCATAGGAGGAAGAAGGAAAAAGTTGGTGCAGAGGAATCGAAAGAGCAAGCGTTATAAAGCTAAGACCATTCTCGATGGAGGTGAGACAGTGGTGAGAGAGAAGAAGGTAGACGAAGAGATGTGAGACGGTTGTGAGAAGGAGACGACGGCTACAGACGGTGGTGAGAATAAGACATCGGCTACATACAGTGGTGAGAAGAAGACGCCGACTACGAATGAATATGACCAAGAAGTCGTCACTAGAGTGGAATCTGAAGCCGTCGTCGAGGGAGTTCAATCTACGATGGGGGAAGATGAAGGAGTCGTTTTAGGAGTTCAATCGATGAAGGAAGAGGTTGGAGTCGTGGGAGGAGGAGTTCAATCGACGAAAGACCAGAGAGCAGAAGATGGCGGCGTCATTGAATCAATGGGAAATGAAGAAGCAGCAGTCATTGGGGAAGAGGAACCTTCTATGAAGGAAGTTGATATGGCCAAGGAAAATGAGACAACAGTCCTTGCACGCTCCGGCGACAACACATAGACAACACCGGCAACTGACAATGCATCAACTGGAATTGGGTAAGTAATCTCTAAATTGGGTACCATCTTAATCACATTTCTTGTCCACATGAGTTACAATCACATTTTTTACGAAAATTATTTGTTGTTGCAAGGGTAAGAAAATTCCAGAAGAGGGAGATGAATGCTACAATATGTGGCTAGAGGAAAGCGATCCAAATGACGTTGATTTCTTAGTGGAGGAAGACGAAGTTTGTGAAGACAAGAGAGATGACAGTGAAGTAGAAGTTGTTGAAGTAGAAACTACTGGTCAGAGAACAAAAAAGGGGGAAGGGCAAGAGGAAGAGGAAGGCAAGGAACATGGGAAAGGTAAAGCCAAGAAAATGTCTGAAGATGGTGATGATTCAGAGGATAGGAAGAGAGATGACAGTGATTATGAAGAAGATTTGTTTGAGAGATTCCAATTTGAAGTGGAGGAAGATGTTACAATGTTTGTTGATGAGATTTCACGGGGTCGATGGGAGCTTCCAGAGTCTGAGGATGAAGATGAGGATCCAATGATTGAGAGAAGTAGAAGAATCATAAGAAAATGTGGGGAGAAGCTTGTTGTAGGATGCACTTTCTTAAGTAGAGTGTAGCTCAAAGAGGCAGTGTTAGACTATGCTTTGATGACAGGATAGAACATCAAGCAAGAGAGATATAAGGCAAAGAAAATTGAATTCAGATGCGGTGTTGGAGGTAGATGCAAATGGCGTATTTACTGTGCGTTTGATGAACCGAGACAATTGTTTGTGGTGAAGACCACTTATGTGTACCACAGTTGCACTCCTAATGGGATATGCAACTAACTCAAGAGTCCTATCATAGCAAGGCTGTTCATGGACAAGTTGAGGCTGAATCCTCACTTCATGCCTCAAGACATTCAGAGTCACATCAAGGAGCAGTGGAAGTTTATGAGTAAAGTTAGTGTCAGAGAGGAAGAATTAAAGCATTGACAGCCATTGATAAGAAGTATGATGATCAATATGCTCACATCAGAAGTTATGCAGCAGAGATATTAGACTCTAACCCAGGATCAATTACAATAGTTAAGACAGTCTTGAATGCAAAAGGGGGGGGGGGATGTTTTCAACAGATTTTATGTTTGTTTTTCAATATCAATGAGGCAGTGGAGAGGGAGTTGTAGGCCAATCATTGGGCTTGATGGGACTTCTTTAAAGAATGTTGTTAAAGGGTGTTTACTAGCTGCTGTTGGGCATGATGCCAATAACCAAATTTACCCCATAGCTTGGGCAGTGGTGCAGGCTGAGACTACAAATAATTGGGTTTGGTTTGGTAAGCCACTGACGTCTGACTTGCAACTTGAAGATATTGATAACCTTGTTATCATATCTGACCGTGGAAAGGCAAACATTTAACTCTTGTTCTTTCTCTTATTCATTTCTTTGTTATGTGTTTATTTATATTGAGTTTGCTATCACATTTACACGGACTTTTGGCTGCTGCCATTGATGAATTGCCAAAGGCTGAGCACAAAGCTTGTGTTAAGCATATTGTAGAGAACATCAAGCTTAAAGGTCATGTGGGGAAGGACTTACTGAAACCTTTGGTGTGGAACCTAGCTTGGAGTTACAATGAAGCTGACTATAGAGAGAATCTACAGAAGATTAAGGAGTATGACATGGGATTGTATGATGCAGTCATTAATGAGAAGCCAGAGACGTGGACACTAGCTTTTTATAGGCTTGGGGCTTGCTATGAGGATGTGGACAACAATTCCACAGAGTCATTCAATGCCACCATCACAAAAGCCAGGACCAAGTCATTGGTGCCAATGTTGGAGACAATGAGGGGGCAGGTGATGGAGAGGATAGAGAAGAGAAGGAAGAAGATTGAGAAGCATCACCCAAAATTCTCTAAGTATATTGTGAAGCTGCTGGCTTTAGAGAAGAAGGATGAAGATATGTGTAGGGCCTTCAGAGGAAGTCACAGCCACTGTAAATTGTTCTTAGATGGTCAGTCTTACAAGATTAATATTACAAGGCATACATGTTCTTGTGGAAAGTGGCATATCAGAGGGATTCCATGTGACCGTGCCTATGGAGGAATGATTGTTGTTGGAGTAGATGTTGCAGACCATATACAAGGCTTCTTCTTCAAGACATTTTGGGAAACATGTTGTGACACAAACATTCTCCCAATGAGAGGACCTCATTTTTGGATGAATTCAGAGTATAGGCTAGTCACAACACCTCCTCCTCCAAAGGTCGAGAAAAAAGAAAGAATCAAAGAAGCAAAAGACTTTTCCTAGAACTAGGGGCAAGTCCGCGCTACACGCGGAATATATGTTTTTTCGATTATATATGAACAATATTTAGTCGTAATATTTTTTTTTAGTTAATAATTTCTAAAGCTATAATATTTAGGAACATATCTTTGCTTTTTTGTGGTTAGGCTAACAAAATATGAATTGATAATAAAATACCTTGGACTAAGATATAATATTTTAGAGTTGATTATAATTTGAATGTTCATTATATATGGTAGGTGGGAAGAATACAGTGTTGATGACACGATGTTGTGTCATGGGTTACATTAACGTAGAGGTCACCAGCAGCCTGATCGAAATTAAAATGAACAGTGTTAGTCATAGTGTAAGGTTGTTCGGGTATATATTAAAAAGAAAATTCATTCATAATGTAGTCTATCATGTGCTTGACAAGCTGTTCCATGGACATATAAATAAGTGAGCCAGCCAATGTGGAATGCTAGTTTGTCTCTTTATTTTCTTATCCATAAACGTGAATTACATCTCAAAGTAAAGAGTTTATATAACAGTTTGGCTAAAATATTCTATATGCATTTGGAATTAGTAGCATTTATTAAATAACTTTTGGAGATGATCATATGACACAGTTGATAATCAAACCACATAATTGTCTTATGGCTTCTCTTTTCTCTTCCCCTAAGCTCCACAACTCATCATCTCTCCTTCACATTAATATCGATTTTTAAATCTTTTCATAGCCTTTTCTAAGCTCAGCTTCCCAGTTCCTTGCTGTCCAAGCTTGGCTTCTAGTATGGATAGCTTCTCTCCAAGCTTTCCTAGGCTCAGCTGCCCAGATTTCTCAATCTGTTATTCTTCTCGTGCACCCACTTTTTCGCTTAATGTATCTCTTTGGTTAATCCGGTGACTTGATTCACTGATTCTCCTGCCTTCTTTACCTTCTTTATTGTCATCTCCGGCCGAGCAAGCCCTTTCCCCACCATTTCTTTGATGTATACAAAAAAGTAAAAAATAATTGCTTCATATCTGTTTAGAATGTAAGAATGAAATAAACTACACTTCTTTCTATTTATTTCACAATAAACCAACTAAATAATTGAAAGAAATAGAGCATAATTTAAAAATAGAGCAACAAAAAATAAAGTAAAAGAAGTAAAGAAGGAACTAAACCTAAACCAAAGCCAACAATCATCTTTTAGCTTCCTCAAGGATTGATGTAATCAACCACTCAACCTGGTCCACCTCTTATGTATTCTAATATTTTGGATATTTTACATTAATAGATAAATATATACAATTTTTTTTTTTTCTGTAGAACTTTATACCTAGAGAAAACCCCAACAAAATATAAAAAACCTACATAAGAACGTAACATGAGATATGTGTAATTAGATAAATTGTTACAGAGAAAGCTTACCTTTTTACTCATTCAACCAAACTGTTTCAAGCTTCCTTACTGCATCGAAGCCACTGATCTGATTAAATTTAAAAATAAATTTTTAAAACCTGTACGCTTCAGGAACTTTGGTATACAACTTTATGAGATCATGGAGAAGAAGCTTGACGGTTAGTTGAAGCTCAAACACTCTGAGATCATATTTCTCCAAGAGAAGTTTGAAGAATCAATGTATCTTAGGTTTAGGAAACACTATAAAAGTATACAAAATTACAATAATATGATATGGAATGAATGTATGTAAGCATGCTATGGAAGGAAAGAGAACATATAAGCGAAGGAAATGTGAATGACTTAATGAGTTTTGCCTTGTTCTAAAAATCGGGCGTCTAGCCGATTAATCGGTCTCCTAGGCGTCCGGCGGCAGTACTTCGCCCCAAATAAGCAATAATCCCTTGATTAATCGTTTATCCGATTAATCATCCGCCTAGTCCGATTAATCCCGATTAAATACGATTTTTTTTAATTATTTTTTTAAAAAAAATTTTAACTTAAAAAAAAATCCAAAATTTGGCTGTGGGGCCGATTCCTCACCCGAAAAAGCGTTTGGCAGAATCACTCCGTCAGGACTAAACAAAATCGGTTGACATAGTCACTAAACCGATTAATTGCTAACCTAAAACCTAATTTATACATGAATAAATTAAGTATTTTAATTAATAAATCTTTCTTATACATGGAAATTTTATGAAATTGTATATATCTTTACATTTTAGTTAATAATAAGTTTTAGTTAAGATCATTATATGTTTAATTAAAAATTTTAGATATAAATATAAAAAATAAAAATCTAAAACAAATCCCCGATTAATCCCCGATTTTTTCATTAATCGCTAGGCCCAAGCCAACCGCCCGATTAACGCCTAGCGAATTCTTGAACCTTTTTGCCACATCAACCTCCTACCAATGTATTTGCTTAAATAGAACTCTTTGAATATATTCTGCATAATTGAACACACACATATTAAAACTAAAAATAAAGAAAAAAGCTTTTGCAAAACCACCCAAAAGGAAAATGTATATCCAAATTGCTGCCAAAACCTGATACATTATTAATTCATGCAGAAGTTTAGCATCCATTGGTGGATATGTTAGCCAATACCTGCATTATGATGATATAGGAATTAAATAAGCTTTGAGATATTTATTCCTATCAGACTTTGGTTGAAAAGATACGCAATGCATACCCTATTGTTGAAACGTGGACACTCATCTCAATTCCCGATGGTAGTTTTTTCGCGGCCTGTGATGATTGTCTGAATGACTATTGATTTTCTTTGAGTGTTCAATATCCTGGAAAATTATTAAGAGATAAAACTGCTCATTATTGTTGAACCTATAGTGTGGTGCGGGATTACTGAAAAATAACACTCTGATTATATTTTAAGTACAACAACTGATCATAAATACATATTGGTACTAACACATAGCTATTCTCCTAAACATTGTGACGTCATGAAACCTAAGTGAAAACTCATGGAAAGAAACCTGCAAAACGTGTTTTACTCTTCAAGTATGATGATACATTGGAACAATAAACTTCAGCAAGCATATAGGGACTCAACACACTAAAAATCATTCATGTGAGTAAAGAAAATATTCATGAGTGTGCATATAACATACCTTCTTTATGGATTTAGTGGGTACTCTGCAGAAACCGAAAATGAATTGATCTTTCTGGAAGACAATCTATTTGCTTCCACATGATGCTGAGATCCACCTTATCCATGAGATTCAAGAAGTTAGCAACGATTCCCTTGTCAATATGAATCTCCCCAAAAATTATTCCAAATTAAATTGCAGACTACAATACTTCATCTAAATGCTCCTTATTTTAGGATAGAGAAAAACATAACGTCAAGAAAGAAAAACGGAGAAAGATAATACCAGAACTATGGATCACAGAGATGAATCGATATAAGAATAGCCGGGAAGGGAAGGGAATCAATGCTCCGGAAACGTAATAGAGTAAAAAGGGAGAAAGCGATGGATAATAGGTTTTATAAGAGTCCTTTAGTGGCTCAATAAATTTTGTGAAAGTGGAAGTGGGAAGATGTGAGGTTCTCATATTTGGACTCCATTAAGGAGGAGAGGAAGAAGGTGAAGCACAAACTATCGACGATCTAGATTTTTGTTTTCTTTGTTTGGTATGGGCTACATGGCCCAATAATGTGCACGTGGGTTCTGTGTGGTTGTAGTTTAAGAGTTAAATTGTCTTTTTTGTTTTACTCGGTTATGGCCCATCAAAACAATACACAATTAACAACTTAAACAATTAACATTACATGCGTTATGAGTTTTTGGACAATTTTGAATTTTGAATGTGATATGGGTTTTATGGGCCAACGATTTTTGTAGAATGAAATCAATTATGGACTTTTGGTTTGTGCAGTTTTTAGCTTGAATGAAGAGAGTTAGTAATAGTGCCACGTGGCATTTAGGGAGGAAGTATTTTTATGTTGAGGTGGACATCCTCTTGAGCCTCCATGAGCACCTTTTATATGGGTGAAAGTGGAAGTGGGAAGATGTAAGGTTCTCATATTTGGACTCCATTGAAGAGGAGAGGAAAAAAGTGAAGCACAAACTATCGACTATCTAGATTTTTGTTTTCTTTGTTTGGTATGGGCTACATGGCCCAATAATGTGCACATGGGTTCTGTGTGATTGTAGTTTAGGAGTTAAATTGTCTTTTTTGTTTTACTCGGTTATGGCCCATCAAAACAATACACAATTAACAATGTAAACAATTAACATTACATGCGTTATGGGTTTTTGGACAATTTTTGAATTTTGAATGTGATATGGGGTTTATGGGCCAACAATTTTTAAAGAATGGAATCAACTATGGACTTTTGGTTTGTGCAGTTTTTAGCTTGAATGAAGAGAATTAGTAATAGTGCCACGTGACATTTAGGGAGGAAGTTTTTAAGGCTGAGGTGGAAAGCCTCTTGAGCCTCCATGAGCACCTTGTAATATTAATAGATTAAAGGCAAGCATGATTCACCAAAGAAGAGGTCTAAGAAAGAGATACTATCTAGGATAGGCCGCATTATGTATTGCTCAATATGTGGTTATGTTGGGCACAATGCAGCATGATGTAAGAAATTTCCAAAGGAGAAGCTACCAAGGAAGAAGAAGCAGAAGGTATGTGCCATTTTTGTGTGTTTTAGATAAAAAAATTTCCACTTTTGTACTAACAGAACATCTCATACACTCTCCGTTTCAGATTGGTGAGTCTTCACAACCACAAGCTCCTGATGTTATCCCCCTCACACAGCCTTCCCAGCAGACCCAATCAAGCACCAATGAGGATTAGGATTGTAGGTTTAAACTTAGCTTAGCAAAGCTAGGTAGGAAGACACATGAGGACTGTCACTCAATTTTTGGTTATTCCTATTTTTTGGTACTGTCTCACATGGGATGTGATGGAATGTGTCTCTAATTATTTTGTAATAGGCGGTGAGTATTATTTTGGTGTCTTTATGTGTGTCAACAACAATATAACACACAATATGGCTAATTCATACTTCTTCCTTTTTTTTTTTTTTTATCAAATCTCTCTCTCTCTCTTTCTTTATGTACAGACACAATACAACAATAACCACCATACATAAATGATTCATTAGCATATTAACAAGTACATTACAAACCCCAAACGCCAACATACATAGTAGACCTTAACAATGACCAAACTATAATTAACAACAAAGACCACAAAACCAACATAATAAACCTTACCATTGACCAAACTAGAACAACAACAAGGACCATAAAAGCAACATACTGAACCTTGAGAATGAGGATCCAAACTAAAACATGACACAAGATAACAATGGGGACCAACATACTAAACCTTAATCCAACCATTTAACCATATGAACAAGCACAAGACAAACAAAATCAAGTTAATCCTCTTCATAACCGACTTAGCCATGTCGCTCCCCATTTTCTACATCTTATCCTTTGTCACAACTAGCTCCTTTTCAAGTTTATCGGTTAGCTTACATATCACCTTTTCTTTAATCTTCTCAAACATTTCCTTTTGGAGCTCGACCTTCTCCATCAAGCTTTTCCTAACATCTTCGACATCTTCCGCAAGTCTTCGATGCTCCACATTGATCATTCCAATCTCCTCAATCAACGTATCCTCAACCCAAGTGAACAAAAGATTCTCCTTTTTCCTCTAAACACATAACTGAACAAGACAAGTCATTTTCATTCAAAATTCAATTGAACAATTATTTCAGATGACTAATTCAATAAAACGAACCTGCATTCGAACTCTTCATCGACAAAATCTTCGATAAGGTTTGTCTTTTGTGGTAGATGTAAACGTGACGGATGACAGTGTTTTTGGCACCGGGTAATCAAATAAATTTATAATACCCGCCTAAACAACCGAAATTAATCGGTGTAGTATAGATGGGGTCGAACACATGGACCAATTAACAAACTAGACTAGAAATGAAATACCAATAAGAAAAATACTAAACTACAAAACAAAGTACGAAAAGCAAAGATGAATATGAAACTAAGGAACCAAGAACAAGCAAACGGGATGATGATGATGATGATGATTAGCAATAAGTAGCAGTTGCAGGATCATATGTAAACGGTAAAAGCAATATAAGAAAGCGTTCAATCCTATGCAGGTTCAGAAAGTGCAATCAAGTATTAGGCTCTCAAACTAATGTCGATCGAAACCTTTGTAGGACGTCGATCGACAGTGGTCCGAGGTTTGGGGCGTCGGTCGACACTCTTGCGGAGTGTCGATCGCTACTATGCTCTGAGTTTTCTCGTTTTGAGCTAGTACCCATGTTGCTTCACAAGACTATTGCTTTCGCGGTATGTGAAGACTCTTCCAATCCTACGGGATACCCTATACTGATGGCACCAATAGAAAGGGAGCATAGAGATCTAGACTAGACTCACAAATAAAGTGATCAATTCCTAATACTAGATGTAGTCCGCCATGAAAGTTAGTACCGTCTATTATTGGAATCCCGGCGTGTCATAACCACGGCTTTGTCTGAGCCTAGGATCCTAAGACTGTTCACTTGGGGGAACATACTCTCTAATACCCAATGATCCTACCATTTCGGGAATGACATAGAGATCGGATCACTCTAAAGAGTGTCATTGAAAACACAAGAGAAACGACACAATCCTAATACTGTGATATGCACAATCCTACTCACACATTGTGAGCAAAAACATGATACGAACCAAATTTGTAGAGTAACTTTTTATTAAAGCTTGGATGATTGTAAAGAGAGAACTACAAGAGTATTTAAAGGTAAGAGCAAGGTTCAAGAATTCGCTAGGCGCTAATCGGGCGGTTGGCTTGGGCCTAGAGATTAATTAAAAAATCGAGGATTAAACGGGGATTAATCGGGGATTAGTATTTAATAATATTTTATTTAAATATAGTTTTGTCTATTATATTTAAGGAATTATATCAAATAATAGATTGGTGATTTTGGATACATTTTGACGTATTGTATTTACAGAAATACATTAGAAGTTAATATAGAAAAAAGAAATTTATATAAATATATTTAGTTTTTACATGTTGTGAAAATAATTAGAGAATAACAAGTTAAGAAATTCATTTTATTTAAAATAATAAAAAAACTGACGCAAAGAAAAGAAAATGAATGAAAAGTATAATAAACTCATATCCCACATTACTCAATTAAAAGGAAGGGGTACATGGTGTTAATCTATTTATTATTTGATAATGAGGACACAATGATTCACATTGCAAATGGGCTTGCAGCCAGGCCCAAAATTTGCGACTGCAGTTAAAAAACATGAGTCAGAAATCGGGTTAGTGATCGATTTCTTGGTTTAATCGCCGAATAATAGGTTTAGTCATCGATTAAGACATGAGCCGATTAAGTGGTACGAGTTGCCTTAAGCGACACGGGTCCATAACGCTGAGCGCCTAATCGGGCGTATAATCGGCTAGGCGCTCGCGTTTTTGAACAAGGGATAAGAGGCACGAGCTAGGGTAAAAAGGTGTCTTCTAGAAGCTCAATATCGAGCATCAATCAACCTTCATTGCAGAATCATCGTCTAATGGAAAGTTTCCATTTATGTCTCAAAGAGGGTGTCGATCGACACCATGGTGCGCTGTCTAGGGTTGTCAAACGGGCATGCCCGCGCCCGTTTAGCCCGCCCCGCCACCGCCCGCAACAATTCAAAGACCGCCACGGGCACGTCCGTTAGGATCGCGGGTTGCGTGGCCATGTCTAGACCCGCCCCGCCATGCCTGGCGGTCCTAGCGGGCGAGCCCGCAGGCTTTCTTATCGGGCACGAAACCGCGGGCATGCCCATTTCTCTAATGTATTTTGTGTCTCTTTGATATGTTTATAGATTATTGTGGCTTTGCATCGACAATTATATGTTGGTTTATACTTATATACCATGTTGTGTACATATTCTATGTTGGTTTGTGAAAACAATTTTAGTTTCAATAAATGGATGGATATATGAACATGAAAGTGGAAATCTTGTTCTTTTTCACATAATTTTGTTTAAACATAAAATTTGCAACAAAATATGATCAAACTTCATTTTGCATGATTTATGATTCATTAGACAAAATTAACATGTCAAAGATCAAGTCTCAATATATGTATGCATAATACAAACACATGACTCAAGATTCAATATACATAGTTCAGACCAAACCAAGAAAAAACTAAAAGGAATATCTATGGCGGACTAGCCCGCAGCCCGCATGCCCGCCGCGGTCTGGATCGCATCCGCCCACCGCCCGTCACGGGCTTGCCCACGTGACCCTCCACTATGCGGGCTCTAAAAAATGTGTCCAGTCCCGCCCCGCTAGAGGCTTAAACGGGCGAAGCCCGCGGGCACCGTGCCCGCTTGACATCCCTAGCACTGTCGGTCGACAAGGCCATGTGATCTTCTTGGAAACTTCGTTTTGTGTGTCGGTCGACGCTCTAGTGGGTTGTCGGTCGTCACTCACGGTAGGATTCCTCATTTCTTCGGTCTTTGCTCCATAATTGGTTGATAAACTCTATAATGCTTCCAAAAACCACAAAAAACCCCAACACGTATTTTTACCTAAAAACACTCTTAAAATGAAAAAACTAAGGGAAAATATCATCAAAAGATAACTACCGATGTGTGAAAAAGAGGTCAAAATCACATCGTATTAGTGACCACCTTCTCCCCACACCAACATTTCGTTGGCACACCACGATTTTGAGCTCTTGACACCATATGGCTTGTACCTGAGGACGAGGAGTGGCTCATACTTTGTAATCTAACAGTATCCTCACTTTGAACCACTCTAACTCTCACTCCCTCTCAATCAAGAACCTTAATTTCACAATTTTCCCCAAATCGAATTGTGTTTACAAAGTAGATGAGTAGTTCGGTAATGGTTTGGTTCGGTTAGGGATAGGTTGGTTTTTGAATTTTGGTTCGCGTTCGAAAATCAAAATAATTAATCGATTAAAATAAATAAGTAAAATAAATAAATAATTAAAAATGTAATCAGGATTTCAAAACGCTAATCACCCGGTTTAGACCCGGTTCAATTACATTTGACTATCCATAGAGAGAAAATAAAGTTAATATATGAAATTAATAATAAAAAATAAAATTCATGTGTTGAAAAAAAATTAAAAAAAAAATTCATATCTAATTTCAAAGAACAAAAAGTTCATAATATTATGGTTGGTCTTGCGGTAGTATTATACAGACAACCCTTTTGAGAATCCTCTTTGTAATGATAAATCAGAAAACACCAGATTTTAATTTACTTTAATTAGAATCCAATCAGAAAAAGAAAATAACTCGTAATTTGAACGTTGATAAAATTAGGGGTGGGCATATAATCCGAACCCGAAATCCGAACCCGAACCCGGTC
>OVAF01001974.1:1047-16615 GCA_900406245.1 Odontarrhena argentea | reverse complement strand
AGCAGGAGGTTTTGGAAAAGTTTATAAAGGAGAACTTCCCTCTGGTACTCAGATCGCGGTTAAGAGAGTCTACCACGATGCAGAACAGGGAATGAGACAATATGTCGCAGAGATAGCTAGTATGGGAAGGCTAAGGCACAGGAACTTGGTGCAGCTTCTTGGATACTGCAGAAGGAAAGGTGAATTGCTTTTGGTTTATGAGTACATGTCAAATGGAAGCCTTGATGAGTACCTGTTCAATAAAAACAAGTTGAAAGACCTCACTTGGTCTCAGAGATTGCACGTAATCAAGGGAGTAGCATCGGCCCTCCTGTATCTTCATGAGGAGTGGGAACAAGTTGTACTACATAGAGATATAAAAGCTAGTAACATTCTTTTAGACGCAGATCTAAACGGAAGGTTGGGAGATTTTGGGCTTGCAAGATTCCATGATCGTGGTGAGAATCTCGAAGCCACACGGGTTGTAGGAACCATTGGCTACATGGCACCAGAGCTTACTTCAATGGGAGTGGCAACTACGAAAACCGATGTCTATGCTTTTGGATCTTTCATCTTTGAGGTGGTGTGCGGGAGGAGGCCAGTAGACCCTGAGAGACCTCTTGAGCAGATTATCTTACTTAAGTGGGTCGCTACTTGCGGAAACAGAGATACTTTAATGGATACTATTGACAGTAAACTGGATGGAGANAAACAGAGATACTTTAATGGATACTATTGACAGTAAACTGGACGGAGTCTATAAAGCTGAAGAGGCCACGCTTCTTTTGAAACTAGGCATGCTTTGTTCACAGAGTAACCCAGAAAACAGACCTAGTATGAGACAAATAATACAGTATCTAGAGGAAAGTGCCAGGATTCCAGACATATCATTCGATACAGCTGGATTTGGTATGCCCAATATAAGCAATGAAAGGGTAACACAGCTAGCAACCACATCCTCATCAGCTAATTTTTCGTTTGAAGATGTTACAATCCTATTTGGCGGTCGTTGAAGCCTGCATCACAGGCTGCAACTTACAAGAAAGCATTTATTTTCTTGCTACAACATTGTGTCTATTAAGTGAATAAATGTTTGTGAAATTTTTGTTCTTTCCTACAGCGTTGTGCNCCAATATAAGCAATGAAAGGGTAACACAGCTAGCAACCACATCCTCATCAGCTAATTTCTCGTTTGAAGATGTTACAATCCTATTTGGCGGTCGTTGAAGCCTGCATCACAGGCTGCAACTTACAAGAAAGCATTTATATTCTTGCTTCAACATTGTGTCTATTAAGTGAATGAATGTTTGTGAAATTTTTCTTCTTTCCTACAGCGTTGTGACTTTCGATGTGAATGAATGTATTTGTGATGTGTTGTTTGCAAACTGTGGAAACGTACTAACAGTATAGCCACATTATTTTGTCGATAATTCGAACAGCATATGACAGAAGCCCAGGTTTGCACCAAAGACATTACCCTAACCCCCAACCTAGCTACTTAAGCATGGAAATGTAGAGTATGCATATGATTATTATCAACAATAAGAAAGAATTCAGGAAAGCAAAAAATTGCGAGAGGGACAGAGTTAATTTACTTGTATAGGTCGAAGAGCAGAAGGTATGTTATCCCTTATGCTGTTGTTTGGTCCAGCATATGGACGTTCAGGTACCTTAATCTGAACAGGTACATGTTTTATCACGTTTCTGTAATTAAAGGAAATAGACCATAGACGGAGGCACGTAGAACAGCGAGAGGGAAATACTGACTTAAGCTTGGTGAGACCTCAATGCAAACCAAAATTATCCAACTTACAGCTCAAATGGGCATGACAAAGAATGTTTTCTCATTGGATATAAAACATAATATGTTACACAGAGTA
Organism: Odontarrhena argentea; assembly: GCA_900406245.1. Classification (NCBI taxonomy): domain Eukaryota; kingdom Viridiplantae; phylum Streptophyta; class Magnoliopsida; order Brassicales; family Brassicaceae; genus Odontarrhena; species Odontarrhena argentea. The sequence continues at coordinate 14,756 of OVAF01001974.1, read as the reverse complement.
GAGCTAACCATATACGTTTACTCAGAGGATAATGATAACAAATATGTTTTTCAACATGTTACTTCAAGATTTTTGATTCAATCTCTTCCAAGCTGAGACCCTTGGTCTCTGGAACTACTAAAACTACAAACAACAACAATACCAGAGCTATGGCCCCAAAGAGAAGGAAAAGATTCTCGGCTCCAAGATATTCCTGCAGAGAATGCATGTGTTAATTGGAGTTACTAATAAGGTCTAGGGAATTGCTACCAACAAGAACAGAAAACATACCTTTAAGGGTGAAAATGCAAAGGTCACAATAGCGTTGGAGCCAAAGTTTGTAAGAACTGCAAGACTGATCCCTCTCCCTCTTGTGCGAAGCGGGAAAATCTCCGACACCATTAGCCAGCTGATGGGTCCAAATGAAATCTGGTAGGCAAAACATAAAGAGACAATTAAGGAAAATCAAACTACTAGGTAAAGCAAGCTGAGACTTGGTTAAGTTTCCAGTTTTCTCAAATATGCTACTTTATTCTAAATTATCTTAGACAAAACTATGTAGTCATAACCCACACCTATCACAGAGCTAGAGTACAAACCTGGTAGCAGCCAACATAGAGAAGCAGTGCACCAACGGCGACAAGGGGAAAGCTTCCGAGAAACTTGTAGTATGCTGACAGCAGAAATAAAGACAATGCCTGGATTTTGAAAGATACAAAGAGAATATAATTTAAATGGAAGGCCTCCGTAATATTCAGAAAAAAATAATAGAATATATCGTTATGAAAAATGCTAGAACTCCAGGCAACAAGAGTTATTCATACAATGCCACTGACACCCCCAATCAGTAAAGGTCGTCTGCCGAGATCATCAACTTTCGCAACAGCTACCCATGTCATCAATAACTGCAAGGGTCATGTATTGCATAACTGAAAACATGTTACCAAGAATATAAATTATTCACACAGCAAAAAAGAAAAAAATGAAATGAGCACCTTGAAAACGCCAATAATAACAGAGACTCGGGTTGCATCCGCAGCAGCAGAGAATCCAGCAGTCTGGTTATCAATAAGTGAGCATAAAGTCTCATGATATATTTCATAAAGGCAATACAAGCAGTAAGTATCTCATTCATTTCAAGGTTCAAGGCAAGCATACCTGAAGAATTGAACCCGCATAATAAAGAACACTTGGCTGTCCAGTTATCTGTCACAATGATGCGGAATATAGATAAAATTAATAAGGGTACTCTCAAATTCATCCAAAGGTCAACAACGAAGAAGAATCACCTGCTGGAAAAGGACTAAACCTCCACCAATTGTCAAAGCTTTCAAATTAGGCCCTTGGAATACTTCCAGGAAGTTCCCCCCAGATTTCTCATCTTCGTAGGCCGCTTTCACAGATAATAAGGCATCATCTACATACTTCTCTGACATTTTATCACCTGGAGGTCTGCCACGTAATTTGCTGAGGGCAAGCATGGCCTTCTCCTTGTATTCTTTTAATTGGCCTTTACCTTGGACAGCTCTAAGAAGCAACCAACGAGGAGATGCAGGGAGACTCAACATGCCTAGTCCCATCAACAAAGCAACAGGCGTACCAAATCCAAACATGTATCGCCACCCTCCAACTACATCAATCGCGAAGCTCCCAACAGAAAAACCCAACTGCTCGATAAAGAAAATCGAGATCACTCAGTAAATAGAATAAATAGATATCATACCGGGAAAATAAACAAAAGATCGACAATTACCAGAATTCCCAATACGATGAAGAGTTCTTTCAGAGATATAAGTGTTCCACGGATTTGAGATGGGCATGTCTCAGCAATATAGAGAGGAGCACCGTGCATTGCCTAGGAAGCAAAACAATTTTACATTAAACACTAGACATTTACAATCTACAACGGAAGTGACTAAGAAACAAGAAGAGATTCAAGGGTTTCCAGAGCTTACCAAACCAATACCCAAGCCATAGAGAAGCCTTCCGAGTAAGAGAACATTAAGATCAGGAGCAAAGCCAGTAACTAAAGACCCGAGGAGATAAAGACCAGCAGCTATAATAAGTTCCCGCCTTCTTCCTTCATATAATGAAAAGAAAAAACCAGAATGAGATACTCCCAACCAGTTAAGAAGAGCAAGAAATATATAAATAAACAAGACTTACCAAGGAAATCAGCAATGCCATAAACGAGAGTTGAACCAAGAAGAGCTCCATATAAAGATCCACTAACCTACACAACAAAATGCATTCAAAACTATCATTTTCTGCTAAATCAATGGCTTAAACATATCGAAAAATCATCTCCAAATAGCATACCACAAGTCCTAGCTGAACCGGTGATAAGTTAAACCACGTAGTTCCACTGAGCACGGGTGACTGTTCAACACCAAATGCTATTAGATTTTGTATAGCTAGTAGGTAACAATACAAAAGAAGAGAATTTTAAGTAAACCTGAAGTGAAAGAGTAGCACCAGAGGTTGCCCCAATATCATAACCAAACAACAACCCTCCCAAAGCCGGGAACAAAAACCTAAAAATTCCAGTAAATCACTAAATAATCAGTGAAATTTTAATGCCAATCTCTAACGAAATAACACATACTCTCTCCTAAAAATTTGAGTAAACGTAAGGCATTGTTGAAAATTAAGTAGGAAATCATTAGGCAGGCCAAATCTGAAACAGTCAAATTTATAAATTGGAACAACAAGAGGATCAATACGCACGGGAGCACCACAGAAGACCAAGAAAACGACTCCGGTGCATCGGAAGCAATCGAATTTTCTACTTCTCCACCGTCGGCCGTCCCAACTCCGACCTAACCCATGAACCATAACCAAAAAAATTAAGCATTTTGAAAAATGAGAATAAATCAAAACCCAGAAAATTGCACCTACTCACCTGGAATTTTCGTCTGTATCTAGTGACGAAGCCCGATTTAGGAACGAATGAAGTAAGTTCCTTGAAACGGAGGTAAGATGAGTCAGTCCTGGATTTGAAACACGAACAATAGAAGGTCCGGGGACTAGTGTTCTTGAGCAGGTTTCTTTGTAAGGGTTTGATGGTGAAATGTGACTGAACTGAGACAGTGAAAGTCATGATCGGAGCCGGACAACAACTGAAGATTCTCCCGCTACTTTTGCTCCCTCATCGGAAGAATCTGATATTATTAAAAACCAAAAAAATCAATTTTATAATGTGTGGTTTGTATTTGTTCAAGGTTCCAACTTTCAAACTAGGGTAGAACTGTAATTTAATTAATTAGCTAGTTTCTGTTAAAACTTGAAAGCATGATGAGCTTGGGAGGGAACCAGTAACAAACACGAGACAGTGAGGAGGATCCGTGTGCGTGGTGGCAATGCCAAGTAGAAACTTCAAAAGAAGAAGCGCAAGAGTGCTGGTGCTGCCTAACAAATTTTTGGATTCTATTCGGCATCCAACTGTACATTTTTTTATCCTGAAAGTCTTTTCCAATATTTTGTAGAGTTTTTAGAGTTTCCAATATGCAAAAGCATTGAAAGATAAGTGTTGGAATGTTCATCATTAATAGTCAAACTTTGCACATTCCATGTAATGAACTCAAACATTCCATAGTTATTTTGAACAAAGCAAAAATACATTCCAGCCATCAAGAAGATGGTCCATGTAAGTACTTAAGAGATAGCACTTTTTGGTTTGTCCACCTAAAGAAAGAGAGAGTTCACATATCGCTTTTCGCCTACCAGTTTGCATCCTCTAGAAGTTGAAAATTCCATTAGCCTGCAGAAAATAAGAGAATGCATGAGCCAATTGAAATGTGAATGAACACTTTTGTTATAAAAAAAAAATCCCAATTGTCAAGGAGTTGGTCCGACCGTAGAGAAAAGAATATTTTTGCCGTTTATTTGCATAACTCCAGATTTGAATGTGCAGTCCCACTTGTTCTTAGAACGCTTCACCTGCAGCATTACATAAAAGGTTAAGTTGGAATTCCATCAACTGTTATAAATACCAAAAAAAGCTTTCAAAGTCATAGTACTTTATCAAATTGACACATGACCAAATGCGGGATGTTCATATCATAATCGATAGCATCTTCCTCTTCATCATCATCCTCATTCAAAATCTCCTCATCTACAACTGAGAAAACCAGAAGATATCAAGCCAAATCCATGTATATATAGCATCGGTCGCATCCGTGAGTCTGTGACAATACCTCCATCGTTAGCTCCATCTTGCTGCGGAATAAAGAATCCATCACACTCTTGCTTCGGGGAAACCAGAAGGTGATCCTGAAACAGTTTCAAACATCAGCTTACTCAAAACTTCTATCCATCCGCCATTGCAACTTATCAAGAACCTTACCAACGATTGATTCGATTGATCATTAGTGTCAACAACATTCCGAGATAGAGAATTAGGATCCGGAGTCTGAAGATACGTCTGCGAATTACAGAACCAAATACAGATTAGATTGTTTATTAGTGAAATCAACTTCAAACCAAGAGAAAGAGAGAAAACAAAGATCAGACTCACGGGTGAGTGAATCGGAGAAGGATATCGTTCGATTGTAGCACTTATGAGTCCGGCTTGTCTCATCTTCCTTTCCCAAGTCTATACACAGGGTTTCTCATCAGATTCTCAAAATTCCCCTAAATCCTCCTAAACCCTAACTAAGAGCTAACCAAACCTAATACGAAATTTCTCATCCATGAAAACTGAAAATGACCTAAAACTAGAAGAACGAGGAAAAGATGGAGTTTCAACTAACCGATTGAAGCTCGCGAAGAACAGACTCCTCAAGGTATCCACTGTCAACGAGGTCACGTCGAGACTTACTGATAACGTCTTCAGTGACATGAAGCATGTGGGACTCGCTAGGATGGCTCAATGTGAACATCTCGAAATTCGTCGACGGTGATCGGAGAATTGCCGGAGAAGAAGAAGAAGGAGAGAAAAAAAAAAAAAAAAGGATTTGGGAAAATTTTGGGGGTATATATAGGTTAGCTTCCACTATTTATAATACTAAGAGAAAAAGAGGCGGTTTGTTTAGTTTAGGCCCATTAATATATATATATATATATATTTCAGTATTATGGAGGCCCAACTAGTATGTTTTAGTTTGCTTGATTAGTCAAGAGTCATATGGCTAATTTGTTCCATGTTTTTGTTTTAATCATAAAAAAAAAATTCCTAACCTACTTGCACAATCTAATTATGTATTGGTTTGATATGGAATTTTTTTCTGATTTAATTAGCAACTGTTTAATTTGTATTGATCAATGATTTATCCTAGTTTTCCCATAGTACCAATGCATATTTTCTTAGATTAACATGGTTAAAGCCGTGAATTTGCTTAGACATCGAGAAGGAATGAAAAGAGAGGAGAGTTAAACTGCAAAAAAGAAGAAATGGAGAAATAAAGGAGAGGTAAACTCGAAAAGAGGAGGAGAGTTTAAATGGTCGACGGAGAGGGTGATGAAACAAAGAACTTAGGCCAGATAAGTTCTCCCAATAGCAATTTTTTAGATAGTCCACTTTGAAAATCCATTTCATAAAAAATTACAGTATATCTATTTTAAGTAGACGTATACATTTTTTTTTTCTTACGATTATTATTTTACTGTTTTGATCAAGTTGATAATAAAGCTAGCGAATAACATAACATATTCGAAACTAATATTTTTTAGTATATCAACAAGCAACACTTATTAGAATCTTTTACTTATATAACATATTTAATGATCAAAATGAGTAGCATATATAGATATATAGTTTGTGTTAGTGTCGTCGGTCGTCCTCATAATCTGATGTGAATATCTGAATTTTGTACATGATTCTTATAAATATATACTATATAACAATTGTTACGGTACAAAACTCTCATCATCCTAATTAATAGGCCAAGAGTCCAAGACCATTAATAGACCAGGTAAATTTCTATCACAACGCAAAATTTGGTTGTTCGTTGTCCTTATATTAGAAGCCTATATCTAAAATGATGAATTGATAGTTTAATTTATTATTATTATATTATTGAGCGACAAGTGTCATATTTGTGTCGTGACGGAAAGCAAGAACAATCAAACTTTTGGTAGAGGAAATTGAATTGTTTTGTTATATGTCTCTTAAATTACTCTTACTTTTCCCTTTTTTTCCCGGACAGTCGTCAATTCAAATTGCAAATTTTTGAAACGTTATTGCAAAATGTCGGGTTTGATAAACACGTGGTGCTCTGTAAAGATAGCTTCTTTAAACATTGATTAAGATACCTTTGATTAAAGTAACGGACCTGAATTTTATAATATTAGTGGCGTATTAAAGATCAGATGAGCAACCACACCAAACTCAACGGTCAAAATTCACATGCTATATATATTGCTTGGTTCTCAGAGAAATATTAAATTTGACCATTACTATTTAAAAAATGTACGAGGTTAGGAGGAACATTCAACAACTTTGTTTATATCGGTTCTAAAACTTTGTAATTTATATTTACTCAAACTTGTATTAGCCAGAACGGTGCATGTAACGTCTGTTTTCAAAACGTTTATAAAATAATGACTCATAAGTTACATCATCATCATCATCAGTTACAAATATCTACGTGTCGAAAACATTAAAGAATCATATAATACCAAAATCTCATTTTCTTTTTCTTCTAATAACAATCTTACGGACAAAAATGCAAGATGATGACGGTACTAGTTTTTATTGTCACTAGAAAAAAGTATATACTAGAGCCAAAACCTAAAGTTTGACCACATCAAGCCAAAAATTCTGAGCTACATATAGCGTTCTATGGGCTTCATGTTTTTGCAATAAAAAGGTTAGAAAAAATAAAATCTGGTTAAGAGAAATTGGTAAAAAAAGAAAAACAAACGTTAAAGGTTGGTACCGAAATTGACAATTGTCCAAGTACGTAACATAAAAAATCCCAACACTATGCAATTTGCCGGGCATGCAGAATCAGTGAAATATAACTGCCCCTATGGATACACGTGTCGGGATTGAGTGCTTCCACGTCGCAATTGAAGCTTCTTCTTCGGTAAGTGCGACAAAACAAGAACCCCAACGACTTTAAACCGCAACGTGGGCTTTGCGTTCGACACGTGTCTCCGTTAGGTCTCAAAAACACTTAAAAGACGTTACACCAAAAACCACTCTATTTATGAGTTTATGAACTCTTCCTCGTAATTACCAAACCCTTTCTTTCTAAGCCATTTATGTGTTTCAAACTGAATACTACTAAGCTTATACACGTATTGTTAGGTATGTATACGTCCCACATCGCTTTCAATATTCATTACATTTATTAAAATAGTGCATGAATCAAATATAAAAACAAGAAAATACATCAAACACATAACTCAACAACAAATACAAGACTGTTTATCAGATCGGGCATTGATCATTATAAAGAAAAATTGTATGTATTTAACTGTTTATCTACCAAACTAATGAATGTGTGATGTGGATCTCCCAACGAGAAATTGGTAAGATTTCATTTCAAAGTTACAAAACAAAAGTGGGATAATTAATCAAACTAGATTTGCTAAAACACATAGTCTCCTTTACCGAAAGCTCTCTAACCACCTACTAAAGTAACCAAACCATGTTCTAGTTACTCACTTTCAATGATATAGTTTACCAGCATTATGCATATTAGGTTTTGTATACAAAAAAAAACTACATATTGTAATCGACAGTAACAGTGAAGGTCTTAATTGAGTTGGAAATTTTAGAATATTGTATAGTACAGATTCGGCTTATATACACATATAAGATTTGAAAGTGATTATTTGAAAGTGATGGTTGGTAACTTGGTATAGAGCTCGACGAAATTGATTTCTCAAACACAACAAAAACAATGATGCAAGATAATAGTGTTATTAAATTATTGAATGAAATAATAATGGTAGAAACAAAAAAAAGCTATTCACGTGGCGCAATGTATTTGCCTACTGTCCACTTCAAAGTACCTGGCAACTGCAATCCAGCTTTAACGGACACGTGGAGTTTTCGTTTTATTTTCCAATTTTTCAGATTTTTTTAATGAATTGTGGGGTCCATACCAAATCATCGGATGCTATATTTTCCTCATCATCTTACACGTCATCCCTCTATCGTTTACAGCCACGTCCCTCTGAGAATTTTCAGCAAAAGCTGTTCTTTCTCTCTTAGTATTTTAAGTTCTTTCATTTTTGGCCATGATCATCAATATTTGTTTAATAAATATCTTCAATAGTTCAGTTGTTGATTTTTCAGAGAGTAAAACCATTAGTTGTCAGTAGACCAAATAAGTTGTATTTTGACAGATAAAATCTGCTTCTTCTTTTTCTGGGGTCATTTCTCTTGGATATTTTACTTTAATACTAGGTTGTTTTTTTTTGTTTGTAATCACTCGATCATGATAGATTGGTCCATTAATCTTTTTCTTTTTCAGTGGACCATTAAACTTTAATTATTCATTTACATTTGTATTTGTTATAGTATAGTATAAGATATAATGTTTTTTTATTAACACTATTTTATTGAAACATTAAAAAAAGTTACGAGCGGCCCAAATGAGGGAAGATAGTCCAAACAAAGGAAATATAACCCAAACAAGAGGAAAAGAGTCCAAACAAGGGAGAATTAGGTCAAACAACAAAAACCTAGAATTAGACGCCGACATGAAAATGATTCTTAGAGAATCTCAAACCCAGAATTTCAAATGCAATCAATCGTGAACTAATTGAATAAATCTTCCTTCTCTAATGATTATGTCTACCTCCGGAATGAAAGCGAAGTTGAAACTCCTAGATACGCTAGCCAATTTACTGCTATGGTACACTTCGGAATGGCAGACGCCTGGAAACGCCTAGATCAACCTGTAAGAAACAAAGATCTCGAACAAATCTTATATGTAGAAACGAGAAGCGAAGAGCATCGTTTGCGGAAGATGCCGGATAACAAGCTTCGAACGAGCACAAACAGATGAAGAAGATCCCGACGAGCAGCAAAGAAACTGAACAAGAGAAGGGAATCCCGACCAAAGAGAAACATGAGAAAGATTTGAAGCATGCATGTGGAGTATGAGAAAGATCGGTGGTTCAAGACCAAAAACCCAGAGAGGAGGAGGAAGTAGAAGATCGAAAACGATCAAGAACACTTCTAAAACACTCTCGTGGTGGTGGAAAATTACCCCATAAGAGCCACAAATCGGAGAAAAGAAGAAAAGGAAAACAGAGACAAGATCGGTGGCGGCGCTAAGGAAGCCACCGCCACCGATCACCAAAAGATGAACGGAAGAGGAAAGAGAGAAGGCAGAGAGTTTTAAAGAGAGGTTTTTTCTTGTATAAGATAGAATATTCATTTTTGGGTGAAAACGCATAGTTATGAATTTACGAACATGAAAATTTAAATATTTTCATATTTCCTCTATTTAATTACTTTCAGATAGAAATTTGAATAATACAATTACATATTTTTTAATTTTTGTGTCTACTATGTATATGCACACATTATATATACAATTTTAAATTTGTCTATATTTTTTCTTTACAACTTCGAACAATTAATAAAATTTATATTGTGAAAGCGAGACTTATATTATAGGATGTAATTTGTCCTCCCCAAAAATATGTATATTAAAATGTATAAGATAATTTGTTTGCATAGATATTTTGAGGGTGAATTTCAAAACTATCACTTTTAAATTACACTTTTAAAAGATAGTCACATTTTTATGATCTCTTTTTAAAAAACTATATCAAATTAAACTAAAAATATCATTAATATTTTAAAATATTCTATAATGTTTTATAGGATTTTAGGATTTATGATCTATTTGTTGGTTATTAAGTTTTAAGGATTTGTTCTCCTAAAATGATATCAAATTAAACTAAAAATATCATTTTAGGATTTATAAATTATTCCATAATCAACTTACTAAAAAATACCATCTCTATAATTAACATTTTGAAATGAAATTGAGTAAATGTTCAATAGTTAATTATAATAATTAGTCATTTGTCTATTAATTTGGTATTATTGGGTTTATAAAAATTATTATTTGATGAGGTCATGTAGCCTAGCGGTTTGTGTCGATGTCGTCATTTATGTTATTATTAAAGAAAAACGTTATATTTACGTTATGTAATTTTTTTAAAAAAAGTCTAAGAACTTATTAGAATGAAATTTATAGAATCTGTGATGTTCGCGATGAATTCATCTATTGAATATCTACCAATTCCGCTATTGAATATGCAAAAGATTTTTCAAACACAACTATCAAGATATTTCTCNAAAAAAAATTTTTAAAAAAAAAAAAAAAAAAAAAAAAAAAAATAGTACATATGAAAAGCAAACACATCCTCATTGAATAAAATTTAAAACCTATTAATTAATACTCTATAATTTAATTTCTTAATAAACAAAAATAATATTATGTTGTAAAATTAGTTTATCAATATTAGGAGTATTTCATATAAAACATATCTTATAAAAATGTTGGGAAATTATGGCTTTGATTGGTAACATGCGGAATTGCGGAATCGTGTTTAAAAATGCGATTCCGCAAGTTTTTTGCCAATCAGAAAAAATTGCGGAATGGTGAAAAAATCGCGAAAACGCAGACTTGCGTTTTGACTGAAAAAATAACAAAGGAAAATTTGTTAAGCAAAAAAGTGAGATGTTACTTGTTTTTTCGTGGAAAGAATTAAATACTAATAGTTAATTATAATTATTACCTTCTCTCGCCTAACAACTAATAAATCAATGACTAACTACAACTAATAACGTTATACACAATTCTTTTCTTAATTATATATGTCTATATATATATATATTGTTCCATGCAAGTTTTGTTTTTTTATTCATTTTATTTATGAGTATCAAATATATAGAAATTTTATTTTTCTTTGTTTGAATGTGTGAATACTACATCTATGATCTGGGTTTCGTGCCATTATTTAACTTTTTAATGTATTATGAATGTTTCAAAAAATTAATGAAAATATATATGGCTCCTTTTATAATAATTAAAATTTTATTATCATAATTTTTGTTTAAATTTTACATCTATAATAGTCTTTTATGATGTAAGTATATTATAAAAATTCATTTATAAATTTTTGTATTCCGCCATTCCGCAAAATTTATCCAATCACATATAATTTCATTCCGCATTCCGCCATTCCATAAAAAAAAAAAATAATATTCCACGTTTTTTGTTTGTCCACCATTCCGCCATTCCGTTATGTTACCAATCAAAGCCTATATGTAAAAAAATCTTGGTTTCCACAAACATAATGTNTATCAATATTAGGAGTATTTCATATAAAACATATCTTATAAAAATGTTGGGAAATTATATGTAAAAAAATCTTGGTTTCCACAAACATAATGTTGTAAAGTTTTGAAATAGAACAATAATTTTCACCATATCATTGCTTTATATGAAACTAATCAACTTGGGTAACAAAAAAAGGATGCTGAAAAAAGGATTAAATATGAGAACATGGATGCTGAAAAAAAAAGAAGGATTAAATCAAATTAACTGGGGTAAGATTTTTTTTTTTTTTTACAATTAACATTTCAAATTGTGTTCATCTAATAAAGAATGATGTAAACTGTGTTCAAGACAGAAGTCGAAGATGTCAAACACGTGTCGAATATCGAGGATGAAACAGGTCAGACATGGTAGAGAAGAGGGGTCAACGTTGTTAAATGTAAGATGAGCGAAAGTAGACCCTACTTGTTGAAAAGGACCAAACCCCATCCACGCACTTGCATCTGATTGGCCTTCATTTTTGTGATTAATTTCTATTTGAATATCAGAATATATATATTCCTTTATCTTTTTCTTTTTTTTTTGGACAGCGTATATTCCTCTATCTAAAGTACTATATTTGTTCAACATAGGTCGATTTCTGTATATATGTTTGAATGAAAATTCAATTATTTTTAATTTACTTACTTACCATTTATTTAAGTGAGTTATATAAAATGAAATTTTAAATAAACTGAATATATTTTATAGTAGTAAATATTTGAAAATATTGACAAAATAAATGCATTTTTTGTTTTTGGAAAAGACTATTCATTTTCTCATCTGGTTTAACCAAGTGGTAAAGAATAAAATACTACAAAAGAACTCATGTGGTGACTGGTGATGGGAATTCAACTGATTTATTTTGTATATTTAATTAGCCCTGACTAAACACTCTGTCCTATGTTCTAGTGTTTTTAATTTATATCATTTTTTCTATAACAACTATACGAATTTTAAACGGGACGATGAGACAAACCATGTTATTTCTTTATCAAAATATACATAAATATTTAATACTTTAATAGAGCTATAATAGGGAAATTTGCTTTTTTCCAATTTCGGTTGAACCTTCTTTTCGAATGGTGGTCCACCCGTTGGATAGAACTTTCACATTGCTTGGGATGGTTGATTAATCTTGATATTTTATTTTCTCACTAATATAGCTGTATGTAAGTCAATCCTTATATGTAATTTTATTCTGTTAATTCTCTCAAATCATCTTTTCCTGTCAGCAAACGATTTTATACGTTAATGTATATACAATTCTGTTTGCCCAAAAAAAAAAAATGTATATACAGTTCTTTCTATCAATAAAAAAATAAAACACGAATAATTCTTTTTTTGAGCCAAAATGTATATAATTCTATGCAATTATTATATTGTTGTAAATTAAGTAGACGAGCATCCAAATTCCAAGCCACACAAAAAATATTTATTTTTTGAAGCTTTTTTTAATAACTTTCTGAATCATGTTTTGAAATTCAAATATTTTTTTATCAATTTTATTACGACTAGAAGTATATATTTCAATTAAAGCATGCAAAATATGAAAATTAGTAAATAAAACAATATTTTTGAATAGTATTTGTGAGAATTTGGAGTAAAATTAAAATATAGAACATATACATGCATGATTCGACCAAGATTATATGTGATATATATTACTTTAATGTTATCTAAGCATTTGTTTCTTATATTGACAAAATCTTATATTAAATATTTTATATCCAATTTTGGCTTATCCATAAAATTAAAAAAGATCGATTTCTATATATAAGCTGAGTTTACCCCTTGGTTCAGGACTTCAGGGACTTTAGGCTTGTGGAGGTGTCCTTAACTATATTTACATTTATCAACAAAAACAGAAAACTATATTTGATATGAGTTTGATAAGTGATTTTGTTTGTGAAATAATTTTCTAATTTTTCTTTTGAAAAAAAACGATCAGAATTTTTTCCTAACTTTGCTAACTAATATCTAAAGTAATTGTAATCTAAAGAAGGATGCATAATGTTTGGTTTTTTTATTATTTTAACTATTTATATTCTTGATTCCATGTGTGAACCAAGATATATTAGAATAAGATAGAACAATAGATAAAGATATCCAAATTTCAGTATAATAATTCTGAAGTTGATGAGCTCCAAACTAAGAAAATTGTTTGAGAGAAAATGCATTAAAAGATCTAACATTTTGACATAAAGTCTTTTATGATAACACACATATGATTGATAAAAACAAGCTTTTCACAATATCATTTTTCAAAAATACTATTGATTATTACCAACTTTCAAAAATATCATTTTTATAATTTTTTCATAAGATCATTTATAAGAATATGAATTTCGAGAAATTTCATAATAGAGTAATTATGAAAACAAGAATATGTTTTTTTTTTCTTTCAACCATATACACGTTCATAAACTAAGGTAA
>OVAF01001973.1:0-18267 GCA_900406245.1 Odontarrhena argentea | reverse complement strand
TTGTATCATTTGGACTTAGGTATAAATTAGAATGGTTACCATGTTCTGGATTTAAACATGAAAAGCATTAGGAAATGACACAAAATTGTATATTAATAAACTTTTTATCACATGGGGATTTACAAAAATAGGAGTAACAAATCAGAAACATAGAAGAATTTTTGTATCTTCAGTAAGAAAGCTAGTCACCAAATCTTCTCTTGTTGAGTTTCAAACTTGAAACTTTTGATGTTAGACTTAATCTTTACTGCTGTAAAATGCATTGTCCAATATTTGCTAGAAATTCTTTAATGCTACTAAAATAGTCAACAAACAAATAAAAAGTCATCAATAATATACAAACTATATGTTGAAATAAGAACAAACAAATTAAATCAATTCTGAAAAATGTAAAAAGTGAGAAAAATATAAATTACAAAAAATAAAATAATACATGAGAGACAGAAAAAGAAAAATATCGTAAAAGTATATATGGGAAATACTTCTTTCGCACTACTTATATGATAAAAAGATTTCTTATAATTCAAAAGATAATTAGAAAATAATACTATAATAGTAGATTTGACTCACCTCAATATGATCCACCTCTCTTACGACTATATGTATTAGCTTCGCTCTCAAATGGTTTCAACTTTTCTTCAAGCTCCTTGATTCCTGATTCAAAGGAATTCCTCAACCACTGGCTTCATATAAGTAACCATGCATGTGGATACTAAACTTCTTGGAGCCACTAAAATTTTGATTAGTTTGTAGGCACGGAAGAAAATTTTTAGCAAACGCAAAAAAATAATAAAAAGGTAAAAAAAGGGAATTCAATATACCTATAGAAGGAGTATGACGTGCAAAACAAAAGACATCACTCAAACAAAGAAGAACAAAGATAATCTGTCAAACACAGGAGAAGAAGATGAACAATAATCTATAAAAAAATCGGAGAAGAAATTTACCTTGAAAAGACTGCAGAACATAATCAAACCATGTATATATAAACCACAAAACTAAATCCGTGTGAATTTGACCTAATTATTTTTGGAACCTCCAACATCAAAAACAAAAGGATGATTAGTGAAGAGAGAATGAAAATTTTATATGTTACATAAACAAATAACTGGGTTATTTATAGAGGACACTCATAAACAAATCACATATTTTCGGGTATTTAATAGAAAATTGGAAAGATACATAATAAAAAAAAACAAAAACTATAACTATTTAACGTTAGTGATTGTTTTTCAAACTTTTTGTTATGATCCATCCCTTTGGGATTATAATTATTGTTATTCATAATCTAACAATTTAATGAATATGGATGCAAATATGTCAAAATGCATTAGCTAAATTTAAGGAAACTAAAATATCTTATTTGGATAAGAAGATACTGAATTTAAATATAATATGTTGTTGGAATTCAAATTTAAAATTCGTGTACATAGTAAAAAAATGCTATATGATTATCCAGAAAAACAAACTCATACAAAATTATTAAATATATCATCTACAAAAACTATATACCACTTGATTAAATTGTTTTACATTGACACAATGATTTTTTGATGATAATATTATAATATATTTTAGATTAGTAGTTTTTAGATAAAAGTGTAATAATTCTTCGTGAATCCACCTTGGAAGGCCATCACACCAAAGTCGTACAATTAGGATATGATCATCACAATATATATAGTACTTAATAAATTATGATTTAAAATCATACAAATCATATATCTTTCTAAATTCATTTATATTATATGATCATTACAATATATAAGTTACGTTATATAATATTTTTGTTTTTATCATTAAAAAAGAATGATTGAATTTGGGAGAAATATTTCAGTACAAAACCCAAACGTGAATAAAAAACCTTCTATTATATGGTGCAACATTATTATTACGTACATAGATTAAAATTTTAATGTTCAATGTAGATATATATAAATATATATTTTCTATCCATCTATATTGTGAAACAATATTTCAGAAAAATAAGAAATAACAATAAATGAATAAAAAACAGCAAATGTATAACAATAACTTGTTTTTCAATTTTTTTTTTAAATATATGTAAGAAATACCAAGTCACAGTTACACGTCACAATTCTTTTGTCCATGTCAACATTACACGTCATTTATACTCAGAATCACTTCCTAAATACTAATATGATTTTTTCTTTTTTGCTTTATAATTCTAATTTCTTTTTTAAGCGATAGGTAATTTTTCATAGATATTTTATATATTTTAGAAAGTACCAAACTAAGTACATAATATTTGTTAATAAGAAAGTATAACATATATTTTAAAATTGATCAATAAAAATAATTATAAGTAATTTACAAAGTTGTGAATAAAGATGTGTATTGTATAGGTAAATGCTAGTCAATTCCTTTTTTTAATTTTTTATTTATTTATTTATTTATTTTTTTAATTTTAATTTTTGGTTGAAAAAAATAAAATAAAAAAGGAATTGACTAGCATTTACCTATGACTGCATTTAAGTTGGATGAAGGCTTAAGATAGTTTGAAAAAGTGCAGATTTAAACTTGTATTTTGGAGAATTGAAGAACCGAAGGTGAAACTACAAGGAGCTTATGAAAAATACATTCCAAAGGCAAGTTAATTTCTGCACTTTCTTAGAGCTTTATCAAAGTTTTCCACATGTAGTTGCATACATTCCTCTTCTCAGATTGTACTTCTTACCTCCTCGTTATACCTCCATCTATTTTCATCATTCTCTTCTATTTATGATTTCATGTGTGAAGGATTAGAGGTCTATGATATGATCTGAGCCATCCTAAACTTGGACATAAGCTTTTCCATACAAGGCGTGCCAATCAACATGGACTAGGCGTCAGAAAAGGCGCTAGGCCCACCTAGCCCATGGCGAATTTGGGCTTTTCGGCCCAATAATCAGACGAACGATTTTTTATCCGATTATTGCAATTACTAGGATGAATTACCGATTTTAATAATTAAAACTTGGGTTGGCAGCTATAATAGCCCTGTACTATAGTGAATAAACCTGACACGCCCTGTACTATTTTTCTCGTTGCCTAACACCATAAACTATCATTTCCTATGATTCAACTACACAAACATTTGATACTCGTTCCTAATAACCACATTTAATTGAACCAATGCTAAACCGAGTAATTAGCGATATCATGTACTATTTTTCTCGTTCCCTAACACCATAAACTATCATTTCCTATGATTCAACTACACAAACTTTTGATACTCATTCCTAATAACCATATTTAATTGAACCGATGCTAAACCGAGTAATTAGCGATATCAAATCACGTTTTTTGTTTAATAAATATTATTTTAATAATTTTAAAAATCTAATTAATCTTTCAGGATCCAAACGAAATCGAGATTAAACAAACCGATTAAACCTAAACCAAAACCAGTTAAACCATAATCCAAAGTCTATACATACCGAAATTGAATTGGGGAAGAACGTAAAAATTAGGGTTCGTGACAAAAAAAAAAAAAAAAATTGAGTGACTCGAACTTAAGAGAGAGATTGAAATGATGAACTAATTAGGTGGTGACAAATAGTCATAAGGACACATTTTGTTTTTTGGTCTAGACACATTTTGGTCCAAAATATAAAATGTGTCCTTATGACTATTTGCCACCATCTAATTAGTTCATCATTTCAATATCTCTCTTAAGTTCGAGTCACTCAATTTTTGTTTCTTGCTGTCACGAACCCTAACTTTTACATTATTCCCCAATTCAATTTCGATATGTATAGACTTTGGGTTTTGTTTTAATTGGTTTTGGTTTATGTTTAATCGGTTTGGTTAATCTCGATTTCGTTTGGGTTCTGAAAGATTAATTAGATTTTTAAAATTATTAAAATAAGATTTATTAAACACAAAACGCGATTTGATATCGCTAATTATTGGGTTTAGCATCGGTTCAATTAAATGTGGTTATTAGGAACGAGTATCAAAGGTTTGTGTAGTTAAATCATAGGAAAAGATATTTTATGGTGTTAGACAACGAGAAAAATAGTACAGGGTGTGTCAGGTTTATTCACTATAGTACAGACTATTAAAGCCGCCAACCCTTAAAACTTTGACTTTTGGTTCAACTTCCAAAAGAATTTAACTCCGAATTGGGTTGTATGTTTGAAGCCCACCAACTAAAGACATACTACCTAAGGCTAAGATGACTTATATATATAAAGAAGTTTGTCACTTTTTTCAGTATGTGACCAATGTGGGACAAACACAAACATGAACTTCTTCACTCTGCCTTGAATTTTTTTTTTTTTTTTTTTTAATTGAAGTTTTAGATGCTTTTGTTATTTTAGTGTATATACAAACATATGAGCTCTCTTGGTTTGTGGTGTTGTGTGGAATTGGTTTGGAGTTGTATTGCCATTTATGCTTTTACTTTTCAGTTTTATCATTCTAGCTTCCTTCGTTTGGGTTTAGTTTCCGGGGTATAAAGTCTGCCGGCTCTGTATTTCACCTTGGTATTTTGTTGATTAATAAAAATGGTTCAGATGAAAAAAAAAGAAGAGTATATACAAACATACTTTTCATGAGTAACATCAGAAATACAAGCTAAAAACTTAGAATAAATCAAAGAAATTCAAAAGTAAGTATTTTGATTTAATTTTAGAGGGTTTATTATATATAAATATACAATAATTTTGATTATGCTTAATTTTCTACTTAGTTAAATAAAATAATTTAAAAAACCTTGAAAAATTAATTCCCGTTTAATCTCCGATTTTTTCATTAGGCGATAGGCCTACACCGAGCGCCCGATTAGAGCCTAGAGAAATCTTGACCACTGGTTGTAATGGATTGAGACCCTTAGCTATCAGGCCGAGCTCATGGTTCCTGGTTGTCTGTCCGTGTGTCTCAAGTCGTTGTTGTATAGTAAAGTGACGACAGTCGAGACTCAACTGCGGCATAACTTCCCATATTGCTCGATCCATAGTAATTGGAAAGCAAGAGTTTGAAGATGAAAGCCCAAATCGTGATCGGAATCACTGATCGAAAATTAACACACATACGACCGACACAAGAAAACTCTAGAAACTTATGGTACTTCTTCTGAAGACTCTGGTTTCGACTTACTGGTGAAACAGTTTCCAGACTACTGAGTTAGCAATTTCATACACTTTCAAGTTTGCAAATCCCCTCTTCATTTATCTCAGAATTTCAAGATATTGCCAATGCATTCAGAATCTATAAGCCTTTTAGGCACAATTTATGGATATATATATGCACGACTTAATTTGCTTCCATGTTTTGTATTTCATTTTTGGCATTAAACCGATTGGATAGATTAAACAATTTGTTAAACTTAAATTTTTCATTTTCTAGTAACATATTACGTTTTTATCAAAAAGAGAAAAAAAAATAAAAAGNAAAAAAAAAAAAAAAAATAAAAAAATTTAAAAAAAAAAAAAAAAAAAAAAAAGATTGAACAATGCAACAACGTAAACATAGATGATAAAATGGATGTTAGATTATAATGGACATCAGTATGGTGTCTGTGATATAAAATGATCCATGTATATAATTGGCCCGGTACATAAATATCTCACAGTCTTGGAAAATCCGTTGAATTTACGCGGTAACCCGTGAAAGAAGGAGAGACAAGAGAGATACGAGGAAACAAAAACAAAAATATTATTCTTGAAAGAGATAGAGAGGTCGTTTTAGATCAACGGGCACATGAGACGTGCCTTCGACTTTTCATCACTACCTAACCCAATTTTCTTAGATTCCTTTTCAATTTTCTTTTTATTTTCCCGGGGAAAAAAAAAAAGAGAGAGAAACAAAAGCTTCTCCCAACGTCTTTAGTCTTCACCTGGTTTTGCTGGTCCTTATTTATAAACCTTAGAATTTTTTGTTTCTCTCTCTGTAGATTTACATTTTTCCTTCTTTTTTTTTTTTGTTTCTTCTTTCTTACGGCATTTTGGTGCTCCCAAGAAATTTGTGGGTTTTAGATAAAAATGTCAGATTTGGGAACTTCGCCGAGTTCTTCGCCACCAGCACCACCGGCTGATTCTGTTCCTCCACCAGATGGTTCGTCGGCGAATGCAGCTCCTCCACCTGCTGATTCCTTATCTCCTCCTACCCCACCGTCTGATCCATCATCATCACCACCTCCGCCCTCAGAACCTTCCCCTCCTCCTCCCGATTCTCAGCTTTCTCCGCTTCCTTCCATTCTACCTCCGTTAACATCCACTCCTCCGCCTTCCCCTCCAGATTCTCCACCCGCCGACTCCAACAATTCTCCGCCGCCACCATCGTCCACAAAACCCCCTTCTCCTCCTCCAGAGGATTCCGAAACTCCACCGGCTCCTCCTAATCAATCCGATACCTCTCCTCCGTCTCCAGACGCTCAGTCGCCTCCTACACCATCTTCTTCACCCAATGAAGGACCCAAAAACCCTCCTCCTTCAGATTTTCCTCCGGCTCCACCTTCAGAACCCACCAATGCACCCCCTGCCCCACCCTCAGACCCTACCAATCCTGCCCCCATTCAGCCTTTACCCGCTGATTCTCCTCCAAATGCGCCACCAACTACATTCCTGGAACCGCCGACGAGACCTTCCGGTGGCCCTGTCGGGTCTCCATCTCTCACTGTACCAAGCAAAGCTACACCTTCCCCAAGCGGCAACAGCAGCGAAGGAGGTGGCTATCAAGGGAAGACTACGGTTGGTATGGCTGTCGCTGGTGTCGCAATCATGGCCCTTATAGCCATTGTCTTCTTGGTTCGAAGAAAGAAGAAGAAAAACCTTGATATCTATGGCCGTTCTCAGTACTTGCCAAACCAAAATTTCTCCCTTAAATCAGGTTTCAATCTCTTGCTCAATCATATTTATGTACTTGTAAGATTCGAATTTTCAGCTTTTGCATTTTTTTTTTTTTTTGTAGATGGATTCTTGTACGGTCAAGATCCTAGTAAAGGATACTCTGGTGGTCCGGCTAGTACAATGTACAATTCACAGCAACATTCCTCCATGGGAAATAGCTATGGAACCCAATTAGGTCATCATCATCAATCCACTGGCACTCCTGACTCTGCTATCCTCGGAAGTGGCCAGACTCATTTCAGCTACGAAGAGCTTGCCGACATAACTCAAGGCTTTGCTCGTCAAAACATTCTTGGAGAAGGCGGATTTGGATGTGTCTACAAAGGTACATTACAAGATGGTAGAGTTGTTGCGGTTAAGCAGCTTAAAGCTGGAAGTGGACAAGGCGACCGTGAATTTAAGGCAGAGGTTGAGATCATCAGTCGCGTTCACCATCGCCATTTGGTCTCGCTCGTTGGCTACTGCATTTCGGACCCGCACAGATTACTTATTTATGAGTTTGTTCCAAACCAAACGTTGGAGCATCATTTGCACGGTGAGTGGCTTTTGTTGTTATAAAATGATGTCTTAGCTTTATGTGTTAGACTGAGTCATTTTACTCCTTCTGTCTCGATAGGGAAGGGATTGCCGGTTTTGGAATGGTCTAAGAGAGTCCGGATTGCCATAGGATCAGCCAAAGGGTTGGCGTATCTGCACGAAGATTGTAAGTAGTCCTCATCTATTTACTAAGAAACTCATGATAGCTGAGATGCAGATAGAATCACAACTTTCGCAATTTTGTTGTGCGTTTTGGCTAAGCACATTAAAGTTCAAAATCCTTGTGATATTTTACAGGTCATCCAAAAATCATTCACAGGGACATAAAGTCAGCAAACATTCTGTTGGATGATGAATATGAAGCCCAGGCAATAAAGAAATATCCTCTTTCATCTCCATCATATCATCCTATGATTCTGTAAAGTTTTAATTGATGAGACTTGTTCTGTTTTTTTCATTTTTTTCATTTTGGGTTCCTCGGTGTTTAGGTTGCTGATTTTGGACTTGCTAGACTCAATGATACAACGGAAACCCACGTTTCAACTCGTGTAATGGGAACCTTTGGGTAAGCAAAGCATTCGTCACAAACTCTACTCTAAACATCATTCATAATTGATCCAATGCTTGCACACACGTTTCTTTTTTTTGCCGTGAGACAATACTTTTCTGTCTTTATTGATCCAACGGTTGTATCATAGGGGTCAAGTCTAACATATATTTTTGTGTTCAGGTACCTAGCGCCGGAATATGCATCAAGTGGAAAACTGACTGATCGATCCGATGTTTTCTCGTTTGGGGTTGTTCTCCTAGAGCTTGTAACGGGACGAAAACCAGTTGACCAGAATCAGCCTCTAGGAGAAGAGAGTTTGGTCGAATGGGTAAGCAACCAATGTTCAAATATTCTTCAACTACTATATAAATTTTGCTCTGTTTTAGTCATGCATTACTTGCACATGAACTCACAGGCACGCCCACACCTTCTCCAAGCCATTGAAACAGGAGATGTTAGCGAATTGATTGATAAACGGTTGGAAAAGCATTATGTGGAGCATGAAGTCTTCAGGATGATTGAGACGGCTGCTGCATGTGTTAGACATTCTGGTCCAAAACGTCCACGCATGGTTCAGGTAATTCTCAAAATATTAGCTACAAGTATTTGCTCTATACAATTATTGTTTCCTACTTTTTTTAACACATGCATAATTATCTTCTTGGTATAATAAGGTTGTGAGAGCATTGGACTGCGACGGGGAGTCGGGAGATATTAGCAACGGAATCAAAGTTGGGCAAAGCACAGCTTATGACTCAGGGCAATACAACCAAGACATCATGAAGTTCAGGAAAATGGCGTTTGGTTTTGATGACACGACTGAGTCAGGGATGTACAGTGGAGATTATTCTGTCAAAAGCTCTTCTGATTTCTCAGCAAGTGAATCCGAAACTCGACCTTTCAATAACCAACGGTTCTGATCATACAATAGGTTAAAGTAACACATACATCTACTTCTTTCTTGACCATTGTAAAGCCATTTTTTGCATATATATATATATATTGTATGAGATGCATTTCTTGGTAGGTGCCTTTAGTTTTTGTTCTCTAAATGGCTAAATCCTATTAGAAGAAAATTGAAGCGAGGAAAGTTGTGAAAGAGTTATTGTATCTTGTTGTACGTTTCTTACCTTTGGGTTTCAGATTTTGGTGGATAGAAGAACTCTGTATTCTTATAAAGACGTTCTTACATAAATCTGTTAATTCTTTGACCAAGTATCTTACATGACTTACTGCCTTAATTGCACTTATTTGGTGTATTTACGTTTATATAGAGACTACAAAGCAGTTATGATAGCTTCAGCCTTCAGCTCTAAGTTCCATAACCATAGAAATCAAATCAACACAGATAATATAAAAGAAAGGAAGCAAATAAGACATAAACATAAAGGGTTTGTTCTTAGACATACAAATATTATTAGTGTCGTGGTCGGAATTCGAAGTCAGGACCTCCATGTCTGTCTTGTCCTTTAGGATGACGGTCTTCATTTTCGGGTAATTTGAACCTCACGCCATGTTTGATGCTCGGTGGAGGTGGTCCTCCTGTGCCTCTCTCTCCTCTCTTATTATCAAATCCAAATTCTATGTCCTCTTCTTCATCTTCACTGGAGGGCTTCCTGATCGGTTCAGGCCGTTTCATATTCAACCCAAAGTCGAGATCACCTCTCTCCCTCGGCTCACGCTCCACAGGCCGAATCTCACGGCTCTTCTTGGAAGAACCTTTCTCATGCTTTGGGTGCTTGCTATGCTGCTGCTGCTTAGCCGGGCGGCTTCCACGGTTACATAGTCTCCCAAAGACACAAGCCAGAGCCGACAAGACAAGGATCACGGCTAAGACTATGAAGACCGTACCAAAAGAACCTTTAGAGCCAGAGGAGGAAGAAGAAGAAGAAGAAGATTGGTCTGGATACTGTTTTGTGTATGCGTTTGGATACACAACAACAGGCGGCTGCTGCTGCATCTGTTGTACTCCTTGATCCCCCATTTTCTCTCTTTCTTCGCTTCTTGGTCCTTAGAGAGATAACTAAAGAAAGTGGTATAAGAAGATGTTGGAGTTGTGAGATGTTGAGGAAGCTTTTTGTTTGGAGTTCCTTGAGTAGAGATTAAGGAGGGTTATTGAGAAGGTACTTGTGGAACAAGAAATATGAATATGCTTCTTTTCCATGTGAGATTAGAGGGTGATGCATTAATAATAAGTATAGCATTTGGGGTCTGGAATAAAGTCACTAATTAATTACATCACACAAAAAGTGACAGGTAAGGAAAGGAATAAGACTAATGGGTATGAAACCAACATTTTTAAATTGAGAGAACATTCTTTGATGTTTTTCTTTCTTTTCTTTTTGTAAAGATAGACAACTAAAGATTATTCTTGTGATGTATAAGTGCAAGGAGAGCGATGTACTTTGGAACAAATCTGTTTTCTTTGTGAAGAGATAAAAAGTGGGATTTTGTACAACTTCATAATTTCCAAGAAAATATCAATAAGATTTAAGGAGTGCGCTTTACCAATAATTGACTCCTCTCCATATTCCCATTACTCATTATTTACACTCATTATACTTTCAAATTTTAATATAAGGTAGTGGGTGTATGAACTAAATGTGCAATTAATTGAGCATATATATACATATATGTATGTGTAACAGAACTGCAAAATACTAGTATAGAAGTTATTTTAACTTTGTGTAGTTTAGAATTTTGTTTGCATGTAATTTCGGTTTGATTTCATTTGATTATGTTTGTATTTTGTAAATTATATCTGGCAAACGATAGTTTTGGCCAGCGCAGTCTCTAGAAATGTTTATTATCCGTTGGTGTTGTTTGTATCTTTCACGTTTTAATAAATAAATAGATGACAAAAGAAGAAGAAGTTATTTTGCAATAATGAGTTTTTTTTTTTCTAGCAATAATGAGTTATACTGAAACAAATGTATTTATTTATTTGTATTTTACACATTATGAATGCTGATAGATNAAAATTTTTGAAAAAAAAAAAAAAAAAAAAAAAGAAGAAGATCGAAGAAGATAGTTGTTGATCAGTGAGTAACAAAAATTATGAAGGTAAATATGATTTATTCCAGCATCACACGATTTAATCATAAAGTAGTCTTACGTATTTAATTATTCATAGTACACATATGTTATTTCATTTAATAATACGTGATTTAACAAGATGGTATATTATATATTATGTATAATATCTCAATTTCACAAAAATTCAAAATTGTAAATCTTAAAAACAAAAACAAATCTGGTAAATCCATGCAAAATAGCATTCCCCTTGGTTTTGTATCTATCCCTCATTTGAAGACGCACCATGCATGTACCATGTGTGTATGGTGATGATGTATATTTTGGGGAATCACTGTCGTGATAATTTGTTTTAAGTAATTGGACATATGGGTCCTAATGTTGCGGACTTGTGGGGTTCCGGCCATGAGAAAAATTGGTTTAAAGTTTAAACTACATAGGGATTTGCGTAAAGCACGCCTTTGTGTTCTTTCACGCCATACTTTTGTTTTACCACTCAAATCGTGTCCCTCCAAATAATTGAATGTTTCTTATGTTTGTGCATAATGGGTCGCCTTTTGATTTTGTTTTTCCTTTTTTTCATTTATTTTTACTAACTTTAATTATTTATATGAGTTAATTATGGATTTACCATGGTTTTGGCATACCATCACAACCTTAGGGACGGTTTTTTTTTTTGTCTTTTAAATAAGACGATTTTATCCTTATCAAATCAAACCCAACATCACTCATTCTTAATTACTGATTCTAAATTCTCTGGTGATATAGCTTCTAGCGAATAACCACCACCATCTCCTAAGGGTGTCAGACGGGCCGGCCCGCATCCAAACGGACCAAACCGCAACGGCCCATCTTCTCTTTCCTGCCCGTGTGGGCTGGGGGTCAGAAATTCAAACCCCAAGCCCGCCATGCCATATTATGCGGGTAGGCGGGTCGGCATGCAGGCTCAAACGGGCATGTTAAACTCTTATAGTTTCTTCTGTCAAACCCTTATTTTTCTCTGTCAAAACCTTATATTCTCATGAAATCTATTAGAATTACAATTTTATTGATTCAAATATTATAAAACTCAATGTGAAAGTTTTTCGGAAATATGTTAATTCACCGTCCCACTTTGCAATATCACTTTGAATGTCTAAATAGATAGGAAAGACAAGTTCAAATCAAATTTATAAAACATAGAGAGGAAAGACATGTTATAATGTTTTAACAGAGAGGAAATACATGTTTCGAATCAATTTTGAATGTTTAACAGAGAGAAAGACGTTTTCGAATCAAGTCTAAGTGTTTTGACAAACATAAAAAACATGTTTCAAATAAATTGATCACAGAATCATGTTTGGATGTTAAAAGGGAGAGGAAAACCATGTTTTGAATCAAATTTGAGAGTTTTAAAATACATGAAAACATGTTTCGAATCAAGTTTGAATGTTTTAAAAGAGAGAAATGACATTTTCAAATAAAATTTAAGCGTTTTAACAAGTGGGAAAGACATGTCTTTAATCAAATTAATCACAAAATAAAGTTTGCATGTCAAAACAGAGAGTAAAAACATGTATTAGTGTCTCAGATAATGAGTTTGCGGGTTGCCTGCGAGCCCGCGGATCCGCTGCGGACATACATGCCTGAACCCGCAACCCGTGCGGACTGGCCTGCTAGGTCCGCTCCCATGCGGACTTCGAATTAGAGGCCCAAACCCGCACCGCAGGTGGGCTATACGGGTTAGGTTCGCGGGCCACGGATCCAGTTGACACCCCTACCATATCCGATCTCAGGCAAATTGTCGTCGTCTTGAAGACCGACGACTTTCTTCTCCATTTGCGTTTCCTTAACCCATCACTTTCTTTTCTATGATGTTGATTTTAAATAAGACCCATGCTTGAATTTTTGTCCTGAAATCGTTGCAGATGCAATCAGGTAGAGTCCCAACACCATTGATTTCATCGATTTTGATTTCTCTCCCACCTTTAAATTTTTCCTCTTGGGTTCTTACATTTTTGTTTTTCATTTTTACATCCTTAAGATTTAGATTTGCGCTTCTTGTGTCTGTTAATTCATGCTCTCATCGTAGGTTTTCTCCATTAATCCCTCATCACACCGTCAATCTATTTCTCCGTTTCTCATATCGTCTCTGGCGTCACTCTCCATTTCAGCGTTATGGTAAATGAAACACAAAATGAAAGGTAATGTTGTCATGTATTGTTGGATCATTTCATATTTGGGGCACAATTTATGTAAATGACAATTTGAAAAGAAATTAAAATTTTGTGGTAAGCTCTGTAAACGCCCCTATTTACATGGTTAAAGGGTGACACAACATCTTTATCAACATCTTCGGTTGTGTTAAAAGAGAAATACAATGTAGATCATAACAAAAAAAATCGATTGGCTAGAAGGTCAGTTGTTTTGACTACATTCCAAGATTATAATGGTGATAGTGAAGTCCAAATATGAACATCAATGAATAACAATGAATAGATTTCCTATACCAACCGATGTACCACTTTTGTTTATTAGTGTTACCAAATCTAATTTATCATTTTCAAACTAAAGATGCATGTAGCCGTTTGTCCAAACTGTTTGTAGTACATAGAGGAAGTCCTTTGCTTCAGCTTGAAGAGGAGAATGAACGGAGTGAAGCTTTGCACAACCAAATTTAATATATTGACCTTGATGATCATGTAAAACCAATTCNTTGTGTTTTTTTTTTTTTTTTTTTTTCTGAAATGTATGGTCGAAATTACGCTTGAACCATCCATAAAGAGGTGGTTCCCATGTCATAGCTTTGTCAGTCTCCGCCATTGTGTAGCACTGCAAGTGAATGCTCATAACTGATTGTGCGTCGATCCATTCATTCACAGATTGGGAACTTCGTTGTGCATCTGTATTGGAATATAGACATCTTTTATATATATATATATATATATATATATATATATATATATAAACATTTGGAGTCTTCCATATACTCCAAATGTTCAGAATGGAAGCAATCACATTTGAAGAGGTAGTGAAGTTTATATGTAAAAATGCAGAAGCAACCTGATATTATTTTCAAGAGACATTAGAATTGTGTGGATTGGTATGACGTTCTCCTTGTTCCGGACCGTATCGGTAAGTTCTCGGAAAGAGTTCGTTGGAAACATAACAAGTCTCCACGAGTACGCTTTTGGGCGACATCATGTCAAGAGTTAGGAGTTCAGCGTGTTGCTCTTGGACTGTGTTCCAAATCATATCTATGCTCTTGTGCTCTAATTCGACGTACTACTCTGTTTCGATGTGCCCACACCTTTTTCTTCAGGAATGTAGAGATTACAGGTTGAAAAAGTGCTCTATCACATTTGTTCCTTGATTGCGCGGTGTCCGGAGGAATTGGTGAGGAACCGTCGAGATCGACATGCAGTTGTATACGTACCCAGGTGTTTGGGTTGATCGTCTTTTCATACTACATGGTCACTTGGTTTGTCATGAGGTTTTAGGCATTCGATGCTCGAAGGTCGACGGCTTCAATGTATGTCCTTCATTTAATAGGATAACTTTTCATATGGACACCACTTGATGGTAGTATAGTACTGCAGTGAATAATGAATTATAGTTTAGAGAGTTTATGTATATAAAGTAACGAGGAGATTGATCATGACTTGTAGTCTAGGAGTTTGTGTTAGTGTTGTCATTGTATCATCGTTTGAGTTCGAACCCAACTTAATACATATTGCATGTTTTTGAAAAAACAAAAATTAAGATGTTGAAAAATAAAAATAATGAAGAGATCTTTACGAAAGAGGAAATAATACAAATCTCTCAAGCGAGAAGAATAAAAAAAGTAAAGTTTACTTTGGTAACTTGGGTTTCAAAGTCCTGAGCTCTCTTTTGTAGTTGATCACGAAAAATCTATTCGCGGGTTAGCAGGCAGATTGGCACGCGGATCATGATAGGCTGGATCAGTACATGGGATCGTGGTGGTGCGGACGTGTTGGACTCTTATGTGGATAGCGGTGGGGAGGGTCTATCTTATTAATTGAGAACATGTAAACATTGCATATTTTAGCATGTTTTCTTGAGAACTTAGATTAGGATTCATTGCATTCATAATAGGTTTTTAGCATTTATTTCTAAGTTTTGCATATTTCATTCATTTAGGCATCTAGGATTGCATTTTAGTCTTTTGCATGGCATTTGCATTCTTTTAGGTACCAAATTGGAGAGAAGACGTTGAGAGGTGCAATGGGGTTGCTTGGGGGTGTCTAGAGAGGGCACATGAAGGTTTGGAGTGGAGCCATGAAGGTTTTGGGGAGTTTGAGCGAAGGTCATATGAATGATCCAAGCCAAGGGGTCTAAAGAAGCTGGTGTATGGAAGCCTTGCCATTGGATTTTCAAGCTGAACTTTTGGGGAAAGATAGAGAATTGAAGCAGCTATCCGTGGGAGGTGGAATCATCAATATCCGAGTTTGCATGAAGAAGTTACAAGGAAAATACTGAAGGGAGGTCCATCTGGCTCAGAAGAGAAGCTAGCGCAGGACACAAATACCGGGCTGAAATACCGGGCAAGCCAGCCCGGTATTTTCAAGACATTAAGGAGCACTCCGGCCAGGGGTTTTACCGGGGTGTTTTACCGAGCAAACACCCCGGTAAAATCACCTCTTCCTGAACCAAAATCAGATCCGGTTTAGCTAAACCGGATCCAATTTCTGATTTCTGATTTTAATTGCCTTGGTTTGCTGAAAACCAAAGATACCCTAGTTTCCCTACTATACAAACCTTGAACCTAGATGTGTTGTCACATCATCTTATTCTCTTATCATTATCTTATCATTGTATTCTCTAGATACAAGAACAAAGTTTTAAGTTTTGTATTTTTGAGAAAGATTTGATCTTTAAGCATTTGTATGCAACGGTTCCCCTGGATGAGCCAAATTTGGTCCCTTGATACGACGCCAAAAATTAAACACTTCCTCTGGCGTTGTGTTCATGATGCTATACCATCCAAACAGGCATTAATCCGGCGATCTTTAAATGTTGATCCTCTCTGTAAAGCGTGTGGCGAAGCGGAGACGACTCACCATATTCTTTTTACATGCCCTGTCGCGCAAGAGACTTGGAGACAAGCTCCCCTGTATCCGGAATTTCAATCCCAAGCTGACGCCTCAGTTGGAGATAACTTCCGGACTCTGAAGAGGTGTAAAGTTTTGCCTCCCGTTGGTGTCACTACAGTCCTATACCCCTGGATCATTTGGTTCTTGTGGAAGGCTAGAAATGACTTGGTATTCAATGATGCTTCCAGCTCGAGTAATGTAATTATATCCAAAGCAATCACTGCTTGTCGTGAATGGCAAAGCGCGAAGGCGGATCCCGAGTCACAAGCAAACATAGTTCCTCGAATGGAACCGCTACCTCTGGCTCAAACAGAGCTCCTTTGCAGAGTTGATGCTGCCTGGAGGGCTGAAGTTAGGTCAGCGGGGTTTGGTTGGGAGATTTTAACTCCTGAACTAAGTAGCATCCGCCAAGCTACAGCATCCCGAGGTCACACGCCATCGGCTCTCGCAGCGGAAGCACTGGCCATGCTACATGCTATCCAAGATCTCTTAGCTAATGGATTCTTCTCAGTACGGTTAGAATCAGATTCACAAACACTAATTGGCCTACTCAAGAAGCAACAGCGACAAACAGAGGTTTATGGTATCATGTCAGATATCTTTGCTCTTATTCCACTTTTTAATAGCATTGGATTTTCTTTCATTTCTCGCAACAACAATGTAGTTGCAGACTCTTTAGCAAAGAGTGATTTACAAGCACTTGCTCTCTCATCTGTAACAGTCTAGCTTATTTGAATAAGAGTTTCTTTTCCGACCAAAAAAAAAAAAAAAGATGTGTTGTCACATCATCTTATTCTCTTATCATTATCTTATCATTGTATTCTCTAGATCCAAGAACAAAGTTTTAAGTTTTGTATTTTTAAGAAAGATTTGATCTTTAAGCATTTGTATGCTTGAGATTTGGTTTATGATTTTAACACTCTTGTTTTAAATCATCTTCTTAATCTCAATCTTTCATTATGCTTAACCAAAACTCACTTGTTGTTGTTCAAATCACCATGAGTGAGTAGATCCATTAGTTGAGTATTGAGCTAGTAGATTAGGGGAACTTAGAATAGTAATTAGTGATGGGCTTAAATGGCTACATCTATTTCAGTTACCAAAATTATTATACAAGATTTCAAAATTTTATGTTTCTTAAAACCATTTAATTAATTAATAACATTTTTACTGCGAACATATATTTTTTCATGATAAAGCCAATGAATATTCAAAGTATTTACAGTTTATATAACGACAATTTTTGGTACAAATATACCTAGTCTAACACCTATAGCAATTCATAATCTACAGTGACTATTTTTTGGGGCAACGATACATATGCGAAAATAAAACAAGAATTATAAAAAAAAACTAAAAAACTTGCGGGAAATTTCTATTACTAAATCAATTAGAAATTGTGTGGATATATTATATGTGATAAACAATTAAAACACGTGCGTCACCTCTGACGGACCAAAAATATCTTGGACGGGATGATCATGTTCGGTTAGTTTCACATAATGAAATCCATTTAAGTTTCTTAATCGATAACAAGTAATATCATTTTTCTCTAAAACCAATAAAAAACCGAGCAGGAAAAGTTATAATATTACGTACTAAATCGATCAGAAATTGCGTAGATATATCCTTACATAGAAAACAGGTTAAACATGTCACCTCTAACGGACCAAAAATATCTTGGACAGGGTGAACATGTTCGGTTAGTTTCACGTTATGAAAACCATTTAAGTTTCTTGATCGAAAAAGTTATATAACTTTTCCCTAAACAAAAAAGAATTAAAATGAAAAATTATAGAAATTTCTTAAAAAACTGAAAATCCTAAAGAAAAAAAATCCCTAAAAAGAATGAAAAATACAAATTTTTAGTTATATTAAAAAATTGTATAAGAATCTGATAATCCGAAAGAAAAAAAAATGTGAAGTAGACCATAAAACTGAATTAAATCATAAAATCCAAATTAAAATCATAAAACCGTAANAATCATTAGACTAAATTTTTTAACGTGGTATCGACACGTGGCACAATTAGTAGAATTCACGAGATCGTGCCACGTGTCATATAACTCACGAGATGATGCCATGTGTTTATATTTTCCATTTTTTAATTAAAGATTATGGAAAAAACCAAAAAGACAAAAACAAAAAAATGTCATAATTGAATAAAGAAATAAATCATATTTCTAAATTTTCATAACAC
>OVAF01001971.1:3547-18291 GCA_900406245.1 Odontarrhena argentea | reverse complement strand
CCCTGATGGGCCTAATGGGCCGGTATAAGAGTCCATATATGATATGTGTTATAACATAAAGCATATTTAAAGAGATAAACTTATGTGAATATTAACAAACCAGATTTGAAAAAAAATTCTGGTTGAAGATGAGCAAACCTCCGGTCATTTAGATTCTTCATAATGTATAGTAAAGTGTATCTCGTTGATCTAACTTGTAAAAGAGAGCTTTATCCACTGTCATCTATATAAGCCATGGCATTTTTTTACGATACAACACAAGTCCTCTACCGAGATACCACAAATTTGAAGCAGAAATATATATTCGAGATCTAAAACTTGGAATTTCGTGGAATTTGTGATCAGAGTGAAGAAAAAAACAAAATCTATAAGATACATGCCGATAAAATCTATTATCTGTATAAAAATAACTGACGCCGGTGAAGCACCGGTCACACAAAAAAATGAGATTTGATTTTTGGTGTAATCAAGAATTAGAGAGAAGATAGAAAAGATGATGGAGAGGTTTTTAGAAGAGAGAGGGTGTTTATCATGTGCTATAAGATATTAGATTTTTTGTTTTGATAAAAAGAAAAGATTGACCAGAGAAAATGAAACATAATTGAAGATATAACATGTCAAAACAATGTAACTAAAACAAACTAAACTCAACGATTTTTTTATTGATATTTGAAATGGTGGAAGGTTAAAAAACAAACAAAGACTTAGTCACGATGTCCATACATCAATCCATCTCGTCACTACAGTTTTTGTTCAAGTCCAAATTCTTAATGGGTTGTTTCATATTCAAATTGACTTCAATTTCATCTCGAATCCTGTTGTAAAATTCAACAGAAAAAGAACCCATCTCCACCATTTGCGAGAGATTAGGTGTGCTGGTGACAGCAATAGCAGAGGAAGAAGACGATTCATCAGTCTTCTTAATAGCCTTGGCTCTACGATCGACATCCTTAAGATATTGATCAAGAACGCATAACATAGCACAAAGGTCGGATTTCTCAATGTGAGAAACACAAGTTCTCCCATTAATACAATCGAACAAAAGGCGTAGCAATTCCAAGTCCTTGTTCTCTTTCTGTAGCTTCTTCACACTCTCGGTTGCTTTGAGAATCCTCTGTTTGAGAAAAGTCTCTTGGTCGAACATTTTCTTAGTCTGCTCCACCACTGGCAACGTCTTCCAGTTAGACACAACATTCTTTGCCGCCTCCCTCGATGGCCACACCTCTGGGTTCAATTGGTATGAACTGTTGATGACTACGCACATCGGAACGCCACAGAGGGTTGCTAGCTCACGCGCTTTCTTTAGAAGCCCTCCTTTTCTTTTCATGAATGTTGATTTTCTTGTCGTTTCATTTTCTATCAAATTCAACTTCACTTTTTTTCTTGTCATGATGTTTGTTGTTTTTCTTCAGAACTGAGTATTGTTTATATATACTTATATCTATAAGATCTCTTTTGTGAATCATATTTAAGAAGATCTTATCATAAACTCAATCCTATATATCTGATACCTTTTAAGTATATTATAATTTGGTAATACAAATCTTTTCATGAATATTATTATAGGTAAATATATTAATGAAAATATCTTGATTTTTATAAAGAATAAAATTTACCACCAAATTATGGAGCAATTTTTCTAGATTCTGTTCTAATTTTTAGTGTCCAATATAGTCTTACATATATATTAAGATTTTGTATAAAGATGTTTTAGGTTTTGAATGGCATGTTAAAGTATTATATTAACATTGAGAGAAATATTGACTAAATTTAGTTATTGATAAGCACCCTACATCTTACCTCAAAATACATTTATTTTATAAATAATAAATAACTGCATGTATTATTTTCAAAAATCTCAAATATGTATAAATTTAGTAACTAATTTCATATATGCAAAAATTAGTCATCTAGGAGTTACTTATATTATAATTGTTACTTGCAGTTGACATTTCTTTTTTTTTTTTGTTTTCCATAATACGATAATTTATAAGAATATGTTTTGCGCCAACCATAAATGATAAAATGTACTAAAAGAAATAAAATTAAATTTATTCTCCTTTCTAGTCTCTATATTAATTTTTTAAAAAATCATCCCCATTTTTGGGTATTGATTTTTAAAATTATAATGTTTGAATAAGAACGTGTCCTATTTATATAATTTTCGGGTTAAAACTATGGAATCTATTTGTTTTAGTTAATAAATCCTTGACTTGACTAATTTTTTAAAGATAATAAATATAATATACTAAATTAGATGACTAAACTTTTTAAAAATATAAAATTCCATTGCAAAAATGCTAAATAAGATTTATAAAAATGAAATCATTGGAAAACATATTCCTCATCCAAATTTTGATTTAGTTTAAAGGGAATTTTTAAGAACACCTTGTGTCTCTACCCTTTTTCAAAAATCCCTTTTCTGATTTTTTTTTTTTTTTGTAACAATATTTTCTAATTTTTAAATAGGTTCAGAAATCAAAACGGAACACTTATTTTTTAAAATATAATTTATTTTTATTGTCATTTATAATATTTAAAATTATTTTATAATAGTAAAATTACCGTACTATAATCAAGTCCAACACTTAGGGCACCCCCAATTAGGGGTGTCAAGCGGGTCAAAGACCCACGTCCTGAGTGCACATGGGTCAAGTGTGGAGTGGGTATGGGATGCCATTCTGAAGATCGCCCGGTTGCGGGTCTCACGGGCCAGACCGTATGGCCTGCTGGTTGAGACGGGCAAGACCTCAAAAGATCTGAGGGCTTGCGGACAACCCGCAAACTCATTGTCTTAGACATTAAAACATGTTTTTATTCTATATTTTAACATCCAAACTTGATTCTGTGATGAATTTGATTTCAGTCATGTCTTTCATGATTATTAAAACACTCAAACTTGATTTGAAAATGTCTTTTCTCTCTTGTAAAACATTCAAACTTGATTCGAAACATGTATTTCATGTCTGTTAAAATACTCAGACTTGACTTGAAAATGTCTTTTCTCTCTGTTAAAATATTCAAACTTGATTCAAAAATGTCTTTCCTCTTTGTTAAAACATTCAATTTGATTCTAAACATGTGTTTCCTCTCTGTTTTAACATCCAAACATGATTTTATGATCAACTTAATTCGAAACATGTTTTTCATGTCTCTTAAAACAACTTGATTGAAAAATGTCTTTCCTCTCTGTTAAAACATTTAAATTTGATCTGAAACGTGTCTTTCCTCTCTGTTAAAACATTCCAACGTTATTCTTTGATAAATTTTATTTGAACATTTCTTTCTTCTATATTTAAACATTCAAAAGTGAGACTGCAAAGTGAGATTGATATATTAACATGTTTATGAGACAATTTATTGAGCTTTATAACATATTGAATCAAAGAAACTCCAACCCTAATATATTTCGATGGAAATAGAAGATTTTGACAGAGAAAAAAATGGTTTTTACAGAGAAAATCAAAAGGATTTAACAAGCCCGTTTTGACCCGCGGACTAACCCGTATNGGGGGGGGGGGGGGGGGGGGGGGGGGGCTTGCCCTAATATTTGTGACCAGCAGCCCGCTTGGTCAGGAGAGAGACGATGGGCTCGCGGCGGTCGATCCGTTTGACACTCAAAGGGTTTTTTCCCCTATTTTATCTCCAAAAAAAAAGTGAACAGTACAAGACACGGGTCTTATGTGGCCGCCGGAAGACACCCCATAAACACGCCATGTGTCACCGAGTGATTTGCTAAAAAAAATTTTAATAGAGAATTTTTTAAAAAATTACAGAAAATTAAAAAAAAAAGTTTTTATAAGAAAATTACATAAAAAAGAAAATAAATTACAATTTTTTTAAAAAATGGTAGGAAAAAGAAAAAAAATTTTCGAAAAATTAAAAAAAATACAGAAAATAAAATAAACTTTAAACAAAAAATCTATAATAAACTTAAAAAAAAAGTTTCAACAATTTATTGATATTTAGACAATAATTAATACGAAACAATTTATTGATACTTAAACTTTAAATTTTAAGATTTTTTTTGTTGTTTGTTTTAAAACTTTGTAAAATAAGTTTAACAGTTCGTGTAATGTAAAATATTTATGTATTAATAATGTAAGTAATTTTAATTATTTTTTTTGCTGTTCAATAAAACATTAATTTCGTTTGGCATCCACGGAGGTGGGTGGGTGCATGTTTACAACAGAAAATTTGAAAGCACGAGTCCTTGCGTTGCGAGCCAAACCATCAGCTTGAGCGTTAAGATTGCGGTAGATATGGGACATAGAGAAGGTCGAAAACCGTCTCCGGAGGTCCTGAAAGCTTGCTACTAAAACATCAAAAACCGACCTGTCGTCTGGATCACGAATAATTTTCACAAGCTCCGGACAATCTGTTACGAAGAAGGAACAAGGAAGTCCCCAATCGGAAATAACCTTCATGGCCCAGAGAAAAGCCTCGAATTATGTATGCAAAGGAGATATACTCCTACAAAAACCACCTCCACCGAAAAGGATGGAATAACCATTAAGAGACCAAACCCAGCCTAATCCCGAAGTTAAATCTTCCTCCTTCCAAGATTCATCTACCTTGCAGTGGTTGGGGGGAGGGATACCACATGATTTGTTTCTAATGGACGATCATTTGATAAATCTTTTTTGGCGTCCATCCATACGCTCGATTCCTAAGATTTCTAGGTAGGACCACCGTGCTCCTTGGTAAGTCAATTTCAATTATTGTTATATTAATTACTTTGCATAAATATATATTTTTTTAAGTGTAATCTAAGTAATTTAAATCATTTTTATATTTCTTATTTTGCATAAATAAAAAATTAATAAAAATTTGTATTAAAATTTGTAATTCTAACATAAATTATTATTTAAAGTTTAAGACACTTTAGCTAAGTGTCTAGATTGGAAGAGAAATTAGTGAAAGGTTGTTAGGGAAATGGTTAGATTAAATTAATATTAGATTTAATATTAGCTCTGACCAAAAAAAAAAAAGGAAAAAAGAATTAGTATTAGTTTATTAAGAAGACACTTTCACAAGTGTGGTTGAGGATGGTCTTGGGGGAAAACCGGGAAAATATTGCTAAGGGTTGTCCGGTTCTTCCAATTTTAGGCTCGTAAGAGTCATTTTCAATTTCCTCTTATTCATTCTAGGCTTAGCGTTTTAAAAATGCTATTGTATGTAAGTTTGGTCCATCAAAACATTTTTGATAGCACTGATGAAAATCGAGCTATCATAATGTGCTATCAATACCCATATTTCCTATAGAATTCAATATATATAAATGCAATAATAATATTATAAGGGATTTTCCGGACCAATCCAATTCCGATCGGTCTAAATCTGCAAATCATTTTAATCCTAACAAACATAGACCAAATGATTCATTTCCGTATGGAACTTCTAAATCTAAACTAAAATTACTTTTCTAGATTGGATCGAACCATTTCGTAGACTTGGCACTACGTGATATCCTAACTTGGTAAACCAGTATATATAAAAGTAAAATATTTAATCATGTTAACATTTATGCTCTTTCAGACCATGTTACATCTATAACGAATGTATACGATCTGAAGTGTGTATGCTAATGGGGTACATAAGAGATCCACATTCTTATTCACACTTTTTCAAGAATAAAGAAACTTAAAAATCTCGTATCAAATAATTTAATTATTATTATTTTGTTGTTTATTTACTTTAACTTCCATGTTTGTTTGCAACTTAAAAAAAAAGGAACAAATCCCATGTTTAATAATCCTCCATCTTCGACTCTACCACTCCAAGTAATTAAGATGAAAGGAAATTGTAGTTCAAATGATATTATTTCGATGAGTTATGTAGACGTGAATCATCATGTAATAGTGAAAGGTTGTCAGTAAAATGGTTAGATTAAATTAATATTAGATTTAAATTAGACTAAAAAGTTCTGTTATGTACTTTTTATTTATAACTAACTGGTTACAAAGAATTTGAATATGAGACTTAAATTAACACATACAAAAAAACGAGTAAACGTAATTAAAGATTTGTTTTGATGGAGTCAAGAGAGGAAAAGTTCTTGGATCAAACCAGATAAGATAAGTTTTTCTAAATCAACTACAGCTTGATAAGTTTCAGCGACCTGAAACTCACTTCTCCAACCCAAATCCCAAACTCCACTGGTCATCTCCGTCCTCTTACTCTTTAAATCCTTCTCCAACACCATGTGAATGCTCTCTTTAACAAAGTTGTTTTCTCCTAAGAACATGTCTCTGTAACTTTTAAGAGACTCAAACCCGTCATATACTTCCATTAACAACTTATCGATGTCCAAAGAGCTTCTTTGGGGACAAGTTGGTTTGGTTATGAGAAGAAGGCTTCTGCGTCTGGCTACTTCTTTGGCAAAGTTTAGTGCAAGTT
This sequence comes from Odontarrhena argentea, assembly GCA_900406245.1. Taxonomy (NCBI): domain Eukaryota; kingdom Viridiplantae; phylum Streptophyta; class Magnoliopsida; order Brassicales; family Brassicaceae; genus Odontarrhena; species Odontarrhena argentea. Next base: position 11,892 of record OVAF01001971.1, on the reverse strand, counting down.
TTTGGTCTGAGTTTGCAATGCTGTCTCGGTTTTGCAAGGCTGATTCTTGGCTGTTCTTGGTGTTGATCTCCAAGTCGAAGAGATTCTCTGCGTAGCTGAGGAAATCTGGGGAGCTAGATAGGAATGATTTAAGAGAGATATGGGAGGTTTCGGGCTCTATTGTGGTAGAACGAGAAGAAACTTCTTCGTTGTCGCAATGGCCTACATAAAACAAGGTATATTACATATGGCAAAGCTCTAAAGAAACCAACTTTTTAGTTAAGAAGTGTAGTAATAACCTTGAATGTGAAACTCTGAAGACTTGGTTTCCTCTGAAGAAAGTTGGTTTAGTGATCCTCGGGTGTCTTGCGAAGAACCCGAATTATTCTCTGAAGCGAGGTCATTGTCTTGTTGATGGAGTTTCTTCTTGGCCTAGATTAGAAACAGAGTTATAGAAAGTAGATAAATTCAGAAATAAGAATTATGCATTGAGAAATTAAGATATATTCCTCACTTTTGGTCTACTAGCCTCACAAATCTTCTTTTCTCGAGTAGTGCTCTTCTGCTCACCACTACTAGAGTTCGAACTCAACCTGGAACGTCGAATCTTGTTTCTCGACATGTCTGAGGAATTGTTCAGTTTCTTGGGAGTTGCGTTAGGTGGCTTAAGAGCTCGGTCATGAGGTCTATATCGGTCTTTACCTTCACCATCCTCCTTCTTAATAGAGAGCTTTTTGTTTGTTTCCACCGGCTTCTGATCTTTTGTTACAGCTTTGGCATTGCTCGGAGACATTAGCTTGATCACCTTACCTTCATTCTGTTCTCTTTTAGGCACCATATCTTTTGGTTCCCTGTCTTTCTTGGTCACACTCACTGGTAATCTCATTTTGTTCTCTCCGATGATCGGTTGATGTTTTTTTCTCTGGTTAATCATTCTTGGATGAACCTCCCCTTGCATTCTCGGTTTCTTGGGTGAAACCGGCATTTTGTTTCCCGGTTTTTCTTCCATTTCCGGTTGTACAGAACGCATAGGCCTGATGAGTACTATAGTTGAGGGATTCTCACTTGGAATCTCTTCCGGAAAAGATTGTAAAACAGCATGTCTAGTAGTGCTGCATTTCACAATCTCAGGACTCTCCTTCTTCTTATTCTTCTTCAGATGCTCTAGTTTCTCTGATGACGACTTGAAGACATCCAGCTCATTGATATGATTCATTCTGTTTTTGGCCGGTTCTTGAGGAGATGCATCCATACCCATAAGCCTAGCAATCAAATTAGGAGCTCTCCGAGGAATATCAGAAGACGCAGAGGACTTTGTAGAGCCAGAAAGCATAGAAGATTGGCTCGAGCTCGAGCTCGACGCAGCTCCAGAAGAGGAAGCAAAATCATTTCCAACAACTCGAGTTCTTGGCCTTAAAGATGTCGATTGCGGAAGAAGATTCTGCCTTTGAAAGCTTTCTCGAATAACATCTCTTAGCTCTTCGTAACAATCCCTTGATGCAACCTTGTCATGACTACTAATCATCCGTTTCTCAATCCGTTCTCCAAATCTATCAGACATGGATCTCTGAAAACGCGAATCGCCTCTTCCGTCTTTACTGATCCTAGGTTTGTGCTCTTCTTGTATACTGGTAAGCATAGCTAAAGACTCCTCCAAATCAAGTGCTCCTCGTAACAAACTTTTGGCAATATCCTCAGGTCTCACAACAGCCTCATCACATCTCAGCCCTTTAGACCAAGACTCGATCGCCACGTTCATTTTCTGAATCCCTTTGGAAACTCTAAGGAGCTGCAAGGAAGAAGGAGGAGGAGCTGCATCGTCGACGACGGTGCTCTTATCTTTGGGTTTGGAAGGATTATGAGTACGGCTCTTATTACTCTGTTTCTTAATGGCTTTACATTCCACAACTCCTCTTGGATCATCACACATTAGGAATGATCTGTAAACTCCTGATCTCAGTTTCCCTTCAGGCATTTGTCTTGTGTGTTCTTTACTCCTGTCCTGTCTGCAAGACACAAACTCGGTCAAAACTGAATTATAGATCTCAGACTGCAACATCTTCAAGACAGATCAAACCCTAGTTCTGAATTTTCGACCATTTCAAAATTCTCTTAAAATGTAGAATTAAAGACAAATTCTCGAAAACTAACCAAAATTGGAGCTTTTCCTCTTCCTCTCTGAAGCAAAACTTGAGTCTTTTTTTTTGAAAAATATAAATTTATCAAAAATTTCCCAAGAAAAATCTTGGTGTAAGAAATGTGAGACTCAGATGGAGAGAATCGGATAAAAGTCTTTTATCTCTTATGCAAGTGAAGAGAAGAGAAAGAGAGTCAAAACTCAAGATCTAGCCTCTGACTTTGATTGAGGTTTTGGTGATGATAAGATCCTATGGAGATTCAATGTTTCTACACAGAAACTGTCTTAATTGAATTTATCTCTCTCTCTTTGTTTTTTTTTTAATTTTGTAAATTAAAATGTCACTATGTAAGAAGAGGTAGAAGAAGATGAAGCGAAGGTCCACGTCATCGGAAGAACGGTGTGTGTGTTTAAGTGTTACGGTTTCAAAAAAGGACAAAACTACCTACCGTTATTCTCTAACTAATAATCAACCTTTCCGTTACTCTTCTGTTTTTATTTATTGTTCCCGTCGTAATTCTTTTTAACTTTTCCAAATACTCAGAGATTACATGAGGTACATAGCAATTCCAACTTTTTCACTGTTAATAAAATTACAGTTCCAAATATCGAATAGCTGGCGAGAAAATCAAATGTAAGTTGATAATGATATGATTGAAGAGAATATTCTGTTTAAGAAGTATTTTTATTTGTGGGAACAACTCGTGTCGGTTTTATTTCCTTAACAGCTGCCAACGGCCTTGCGGTAATAAAGAATAGAATGATCAAATTAATTATACTATTACATATTTGACTCGTGATCTGTGGAATGTGAAATAGAATTAAATGGCCAAGATAGATGTTTCGTTAATTAATCAAATTGAAGTTAATTATACTAGTATTAATTAAATAGAAGTTTGGTTTTCAACTACTGATATGTGTGATCTAAACTTCCTTCACGGAGATCAGTGGTTGAAACAAATCTACTAACATAGATGATTGCAATACAAAGAATGTCTTTTTAAATTTATCTAGTCATTTCTTAAAATAAATAAATATATAGTTGGTGATCGGTAAAACCATTTTTAGAAAAAAAAAAAGTTTTAAAAGTTATTTTATAACCAATGAAACTTGCACAAATGACTTTGATCTAGTGACAAATGGTTAGTCCACAGAAGGCAGGAATCATCGGTGCACCAGGGATCGGGATCGAGTCCCGCTCTCTATACTCTGCATTATGCAGGACTTGGTTATTGGGTCAATGAGACTTTTTAAAATAAAAAATCTTTAAAGTTCTAAAAATCATCCTACAAATTCTCATGGTCACTTTTTCTCTTCTCCGATTAATTTTTCTAAAACAGATAAAAGTGATTTTTTCTACTTAAGAATATATAATTTTTTTTAACAGCCACAATCTTCATAGTTCTAATAAAAAGTAAAAATCTGCGGCCACATTTTTCAAAGTGTTTACCAATCAGGCTCATCATCTTACATTTTCAATGCAACTTTCTATGTTATTTTATTTTCAATTCATCCTATGAAAAATATGAATATTCAACTAATTTTTAGAAATATTGTAGAATTTTCAATATATTTTTATAATATATGTGGATATAGTTAAAATGATACCACTTATAAAATGGAAAGGATATACGTAAAACATTAGATAATAACAATTATAGACGTGTAACATCAAAAGAGATGGGATCTCTTTATTATTTAAGTGGCTGAATCATCAATATTCCAATTGCCGTGACACTTCTCGTTTAGTTTCTCCACAATTGCCCACATAATTTGGTTGGCATTATTTTTTTTATTTTTTTTTTGGTCGCCAATTAGGTTGGCATTTATTGAAGGGTTTCGCAATTATTTATCATTTATCGTCCAACAACTTCTTGATTTGTAATTATATCACAAAACCAATACAACATAGAATTTATAATTAGATTCGGTATGGGTCCCCATTGTAGTTAATTTGATTTAACCTATTATATTATTGATTAGCGGCTTCGTAAGTTTTCGTCTTAAACATGTGATTATACTGAATAATTACCATTCACTTGCTCGTTAGAAAAAAAAAAAAATACCATTCACTTAAATTCTCTTTATTTTTTTATTGTGCTTGAAATTGGCACTGCATTTTTTATAACTATAACAAACTTTTAGTTTGTAGATATTTGACCTTAATAATTATTTAGCATTAAATAAAAATATGGAAAAGTAATGAAGTGAAATGATGCCATACAAAAATGAATAGTTTTAGTGTCGGTAATTTTTAAAGTGTAACATCAGTTTTTAAGTGAATCTAGAATTATAGTATGATTTAAAAAAATGACACTAAATTATCTAACTCTACAAAAATATTAGCATCATGTTCTTAAATGACACTATAAATCAAATTTAGCATCATTTTCAATAATTAAATGGAATCATATGTTTATCTTTTAACATCATTTCCAATAATTGATGCATATTACAATGAATTTTCTTCTTTTTAACATCATTTCTAGGCAAAACTTAGAGGTCGCCGGTTCAAGTGGACACTTGAGAGGAGACAATCTTATAAAATAAAGTAAGGTTCCTCTTATAACTATTCACGAGAGGCTGTCATGTGTCCCATTTTTAGTGTTTATTTTCCCTTTCAATCTCTCACCATTTACTTTTTATTTTATTATCCATTAATTTGCAATAATTACATCCAAAATATAAATGTGGTTTAAGAAAAAAAAAATGTTATCATTTATGTTTATAGAGAAACGCTTCACATTCTTTTATTATCTTTGTAAAACTTTCGTGATTGATAATTATTGCAAGATATATTGGTCGTATTTCATTTGATTATATGATTTCACTCTATATTCAAACGGTCTTAATTTATTTGTAAAATGCATTGAAATAATCTTCCCACAAAAATCGAATGTTTGTTGGATATAAAAAATGGTTGATATCTATNAATATATATATATATATATATATATATATATATATATATATATATATATCTGTACATATATTTTGATAATTAACTCTTCGAGATAAAATCATATCTATTCGAAATATATATTGTTTTGTTAGAGATTTTTTTTGTTTAGTTTATAGCTTTGAAAATTGATGAAAGCAAAACTTTTATGCGTTTTTAATAAACGCATCTTGTCTGGCTAGATATGGATATCAGCCTGACAAAATCTTCAAATATAACATGTTTTGGTCCTCGGCTTGAGTGGATGTATCTTAGTATTTAAAAAAAAAAGTAATGTTAAACGATTGACATTAACTACGTTTTTAGTAGTGACGATTTTGAACTGGACACATTTACTAGGGTTTACAAATGACGGAAACTTAATAGAACATGCAGTGAATATGACTTGTGACAAAAAAAACGAATGACATACATTTCAATTTTGAATGTTAAAATTACTATAGTTTTCTTCCTCTTATAGTATCATTTATTATAGTGAAGGTGGGCAAAAGAACAAAATCATAATTTTTAAAAAGTCTTGGGGAGCGCAAGGAAGAGTCAGTCATGTACTCCTAATTTCAAATTGTTGCTCCATACATATTAATTCCAAAAGATTGATTTGAAATTTGAAATAAAAGAGAAGTGATTCTGTATTAATATTGTCACATGGTTCTTGCAAATAATGACCGCTTTTGTGGCAGCAATAAATGCCTAAACTTCTCTTTGGTTACTTTGGGTGCAAGCGTGAGAGTATTAAAAGTTTCATGTTTTGTTTCCATATATCTAGTAAAGTTTAATAAAGACCAATAATTCATGTGCACTGTTGGCTTATGATTCATGGTATTGGAGGAAAATAAAACTCTCAGGTGAGTATGGTTTTCTAAAACTGGTCCAAATGGGTTAGAAAGAAATGCATCCGATCACCGTATTTTTAAAATATCTCCTAAAAGATTTTTTTTTTTTTTTCGTTGTATAAAAGAATATATTATATTAGGTTTAAACCAATTTAGTGTATATTTATTGAATTGTTGAATAGAAATAATTGAAGCTTTTACTATAAGATGGGGTCTTAAAATAATCAAACTTAGACTAGAATCTGACGAAAGCAAAACTTATCTAAAAATTAGACAAAACAAATTAGGTTTTTAATGTATACTAGATACTACCCCGCACCCAGTGCGAGGATTATTTCTTTTTGTAACATCTTTTGGTTTTGAATGAAAGAAAAAGTTTGTGTGGTTATAAGGGAAGAAACAATAATACACACATAACAAAATAAAGTAGAGTAAATATGGAAATGATAAAACAAAATTTGTGAATTGATATTCAATACATGATTAATATTTCAAAGTACATGAATTACCGAAGTTTAGCAAACACTTCTTTGTAAACCACATTCATTGTTTTCGTCTTCCTATTTTCGTTTTCATTGTTTAAGAGAACCCTCAGACTTGTTTTCGACTTAACCTTAGAAAGTGCAACATACAATTGACCATGAGAGAACACCAGTATAGGTAGATATAAACCAACATTCTAATGATTGTTCTTGAATCTTGTTTATGGTCATGGCGAAAGCTAGAGACAGAGAGAATTGTCTCCGACGTATTCGGAAAGGAAATTGTGTGTCATGAGGTGTCAAATACAACCTGAGTATTAAACCTACCAATCTTGTTATCGCTTCCTGTAATAAATATAGCACCGACAAAATGCGGAAAAAATTTGAGTAACAATGAGTCCCGTACCATAGCATAATCCACCGACTAACTTGTTAAGATTTACATGCTTGAGTAGTGGTGTTGTAATTTACGGCGGCTGGGTTTTTCAAATTCTCTACTTGAAACTTGCTTCAGTACTGGTGTTGAAAGAGATACATAATTTGCCTGAAGCTAATTCTTTTAATTGTGACAAAAAATATAAAATAATTCTTTTAATTTTTAAAATACGATAAGATTTGTAAATACTCTAATCTGGTAATCATTAGCTTAATTTTAGATGTTATGACATTCTTATGAAATACTTTTAGAAATTTGATCAAATCCAAATAATATCGGTGCGAAAATTTTATATTTTTAGAATTTTTAATTAATATAACTAAAATATTACTCATTCTAAACTGATGAATTTCTTAAAAATTAATATAAATATCAATAAAATAAATTATTTATCGAATGTTTTGGGTGTAAACTTATTGTTTGCCAATGAATAACATAATTGGTTTGATTCAGGAATGAAAACGAAAGAAAAATTTAGCTTAATAAAACTTATTAAAACTTTCTTGTAAACGTTACATGTGTTCTAGTTCACAATAAAATTTAATATTTAAATTATCCAAATACTCTCACCTTAAAAAATCTCATTTTTACATAAAACAAAATAATTAGATATTCTTACAAAATGTAAAACTTTAACTTTAAATTAAATTAAATTTTTTTTTTTTTTACAATAATCATAAAGTACACTTTTCTTAATCACGAAATACCAATATTAACAAACACATCAAAATATCACATATTATTACAAATGTAAAATATTATGTTTTTCTTTTCAACACCATAAAATATCATTTTTCACAAAAAAAAAAAAAAAAAATGCATGTTGATATCGAAAAATCTGAGTCACCCAGGAATATATTATGTTTTTAAGCCANCCAAAAACCCAAAAAAAAAAAAAAAAAAAAAAAAAAAAAATCGCCAATGCCGCAAATCGTTTTTTCCATCAAAATCGTAAAATCACGTTTTCTAGCTCTCTCCCTTTCTCCAAGAATTCTGAAATGTGATGAAAATACCTCATCTTTGGTTTAAAATATTTCAGAGTCCAAGGAAAAAGAACCAAAGAGATTCACATTGTTCTTAAGTGTCATGAAGTCTTGATGGAAACATAAGCTAAGAGAATCACATTTTGTTATGGCTAAAAACTTGTCGGTCTCTCCGGTTCTGAGGACACCAGCTCGTGATGGTTACAATTGGAGAAAATATGGACAGAAGCAGGTTAAGAGTCCCAAGGGCTCACGCAGCTACTACAGGTGTACGTATTCTGATTGCTGTGCTAAGAAAATTGAATGCTCCAATGATTCAGGCAATGTGATAGAGATTGTTAACAAAGGTTCGCACAGTCACGAACCTCTCCGGAAGATTAGCTTCTCCCCGAGAGAGATTAGACCTGCATCAGCAATCCAGACTGTTTCAGAGGACAATACAGTAGTAAGAGAGCTAGCAATAGTCTCTAGCTGTCCAGATCCGTCCTCTTCAGCTAAAGAAAACATCTGTGAGTCACAAACAGTCGTTGAACGGA
>OVAF01001970.1:0-18292 GCA_900406245.1 Odontarrhena argentea | reverse complement strand
TGGAGGAGACTACAAAAGTCGTCTAAACGATTCACCAGTAACAAGCCAAAGCTGGAATTTGGTGAAGGATGCGATTCGAAAAGACCAGGGGATACACTGATTCGAGATGAGAGTAATAGAGTTCCAAAAATTCAAAGGCAGATCAAGTCTAGGAGAAAGACATAAGGATAGAAACACAAAAAGCCACTCTAACTTCAAACTCTAGGAAAGCGACAGATTTCTTCCTTAGACCCAAAGACAAAGATCAGAAGAAGAAACTCACCAAAGCTGGAGAGAGATAGAAAGCCAAACACCATAAACCTTCGAGAAGCTATGAACCACAATCTCCCAAAGGCAAATAGAAACAACTTAGACATCTACAGGGGATCTTCGGAAAGGAGTAAAAACCTGGACAGCAAATAGAGACGCGGACCGTAGAACGAACAATCCAGTACTTCTCTACACACCGCATCCAAACCTCACCCAAATCAAAAGACCTAGCCACCAAATCCCGAGATTGAAGAGAGATAGCACAAACCTAGAAAACTCAAAAACAGAAGCCAAAAGAGAAGAGGAGGAGAGAGGAGACCAACTCCGGTGCTAAAGGAGCCACCGACCGTCGGTCTCCTCACCGGACTAGCAGATCTGGTAGTAAACGAGAGCGGCGCTTGTTGGATATACTGGAACGCCAATAGTTTAAGAACTCATTAATTATTTTTGAATATTGAATTGTTTGAGGAAAGTCTGAGGGAAGGGTGAAGGACGACGAGATGATGTGTTATATTGAGATTACGTGTTATATTTATTGTGTTGATGTGTCATTAACAAATGTTTTGATTGGTTCACATAACTCAAAATGAGTGATGTCATTCAGGCTTATTTGTCAAGAGATGGAGGCTTATGTGTCAAGAGATGGTGAGACACAACTCTACTTTTATATTATAGATTTATAAAGATTGATAAATTCATCGATATTAATAATTATGTGGGAACTGATATTTAAGATATAAATATTTTTTTTGGGAAGTGTGGGGCGAGAATCCGTGCGGAAACTAAATTTCAACAAAAGTATTTTTGACAAGAGATTAGTCGGACTGCGGCTTGAACTATTTTGGTTTTGAATGGGACAAAAATGGAGGTGAATCAAAAAAGTATATTCAAGTTATATGAGCTTTGTCACTCAATATCAATAAATTAGTTTTTGATCGACTGATACTCATGGTTATAGTAATTATATATAAAACATGTTATAAGCTTTGTGGCTATAAGTTGACCCAAAAAAAAAAAAAAACTTTGTGGCTATATTAGAAGTATATATAAATCACTTGTTAGATTATTAACTTGATCTTAAACGGCAAAAAAATATAAAACGGTCGGTCACAAACTCACAAAGCCGTATAGCAAAGTAAACTTCAAGCTGAGTATCCCTCTCCTTTCACTGTCGGTACACAAAAACATAAACAAAACAAGACAAACTCAAATCAGAACTCCACGTGTCACCAAATGAGACCAAGTGGTCGTCATGTAACTCTACTAACATCCAAAATTTATTTCCACGAACCCTAAACCATTTGCTTTGCTAACCTTTTTTTGTAGGTTTCTTTACCGAGAAGCAGCTTTTATATGATATAAGCTTTTAATTTGGAATCATCATATGTCTCCTACATTTGGGTTATTATTCTTATATACGTTCTTAGGTTGATTCTTTCAATTTCTCACATGTTTCATATATAGACTATATTCAATGTAACATATACATATATCATATAACATATGCATCATTTTTAAAAATAATTAAGAGGTCTAAGCCAAGGTCCGAGGCCTAGGCCCGTACATTCCCTAACATGATCTCGTTTCAAGAATTTCAAATCAGTGACTTTTATACTTTATCTGAGATCTTTATCAATTGAGTTAATAACTTTTGATTTTTAAACACGTATAACTACGAAGTTTTAATGGATTCTCGTGTATTAGTATTGGTATGATCACATGCAACATATACATCACATTACAAGATATATATAATTATTGTTAAGCTAGAAAAGATAGTACGTCTTGGATGTATATACTGTATAGTTTTTTACACACAATTATATCACATAAACCCAAGAAAACTAATGTTTTAATATGGGAATAAAGGTATTTTAAAATAAAATGTTCAAATTATAAGTAAACTAAAATTTGGTTTTTTTTGTTTGTTTTTCATGGGTATCATGTGGTTCTTTCTCAGATTTCTAGTAAATTTATTCGGTTGTATTATATCATTTTTTTTTTTTAAAAACATCATCTCTAAGAACATGTTTATTTCGCCGGCTTATTTTCCGAAAAATATTTCATTATTTTCTCCGGCTTTGTATTAGTTTTCCCTCTGTATCAGTCTCTGGCTTTAATAAAATACTTAGATGAAAAAAAAAGAAGTAAACTTGTTTATGAGTAAAACCAAATTATACAAGTACTATATAAAATGTAAGTGGTGTACGTACCTAGCCCACATATGACACCAATTAGTCCATAACATCCATTTGTAACTCTTTTTTTTTTCCTCTCTCTCTTTTACAAAGTTGCAAAAACATATAACTCTCCTGTCGTTAAATTCTTAAGTACTTGTGATTATTTTTGCAGTGATCATCATTGGATCGATATGGGTCGGGTTAAGTTGGAATTAAAGAGGCTAGAGAAGATCACGAACCGGCAAATAACGTTTTCAAAACGTAAAAAAGGATTAATAAAAAAGGCTTATGAATTGTCTACTCTTTGTGATATTGATCTTGCTCTCCTCATGTTCTCCCCCTCCGATCGTCTTTGTCTCTTTTCCGGTAAAACAAGGTATTTCTATTTTATTATTCAGTAATGTTCCATGCTTTCTCAACTGTTTTGTTTTTAGTAATTTGAGTAATTTCTTTAATCATTTTCATTGTGAGGTGTAATTCTTATAAAATGAAAACTAATATTGTACTGAAAATATCAATTAATGATAAAATATGTAACATCAAATATGTGTAGCCTTAGAAGAATATGTGGTATGCCATGAGATAACATCATAAATATCCCCATAAATACATAAAAATAGGCCATTTTCACGTATGCAACATTTGATTTTTTTTTTTTTTAATGTTTTTACTTAATTCAGTTTCATGTATATATGGTTTCACGGGAAAAGAAATTATATCTCAGGAGTAGAGCAATAATTTTGATTCAAGTATGAAATTTTTCCTAGAACAACCATTTTCAAATATATATATATATATATATATATATATATATATATATATTTTTTTTTTTTGTAGAGGGTCTTGCTTATAGCTTGAAAATATATCTCAGGAGTAGAGCAATAATTTTGCTTCAAGTATGAAATTTTTCTTAGAACAACCATTTTCAAATATATATATATATATATTTTTTTTTTTTTGTAGAGGGTCTTGCTTATAGCTTGAAAATATATCTCATGGCAAATATATCACATATTCTTCTAAGTTTCCGAATGGTGACAACGAATATACTATGTAACACAAATAGTGTCCAATATACGTGGCACTCTAGATAAGAAACACTTCAGTTTCGATAACATCGATGGGGCTCAGTGTATAGATCCCATCATCATATGTTTTTTCTAAGAATACTCTCTTAATAAGAAGCAAAACAAATCTTCTTCTCTCGTTCTCTCGTTCTCTCCTTCTCTTCAATGCTCCACCGTTTCCTCCCTTAAAGCTTGAAGTATGTTCTGTCCTAAAACAAATACAAAAACTTAGATAATTAATCATTATTAATAACTTTTTTTTTGCTGAGTTTCAGCATCGAGGACGTTTTTGCGAGGTACATCAATCTTCCTATTCAAGAAAGAGACAAGTATGCATATATATTCCTCCTTCAATCAATTTGAGCTGATCAATTCATAACAGATAGACTCACATGTCTTTTTTTTGTGTGTGTTACATTTCCAGTGGTATAGTTTTCCCTGTTCAAAGCAAACGCCAGTGAGTTTTATACTTCAATTCTTATTTTTATGTACACTCAATAATTTCATCTATAATTTGTTACTAAACAAAATTCTCCTCTGTTTTTGCAGAGCTATCCAAAACCAAGAGGTGAGACTAACTGATGATAAGTTCATAAGTACTATAAGTTTCCTACAACTATATGATATGATCATACTTATTACATATGTTGCGTCAAATTTCAAATCTAAAGTGTTTATTTTACATATATATCAATTTTGATAAGTATTTTTCTTTGTGACAGTGTTTGTTAAGGACTCTTGAACAACTCAAAATTCAGAACGACATGGCCCTCCAAATCAATGAACCTCGGTATCTTTCTATTTTGTCCTTATAATAATAAACATTTATTATATATTTCCATGATATAGTGATTATGTACATTTTGTTGATATTTATGTCTTGAATATCATAATTTACCAACTGCTATGTTGTGTCATGACTCTTGAAAAGCCCTGATGAAGCTAGTCGCTCCTCGGTCGAGGTAGGTTATTTTCCCAACTTTTAGTTTACTAGCTTGCACATATAATAATAACTATCGTAATAGTTTTTCTAAATTGTATTTGCAATTACAGATTCTTGAGCAAGAAGTGTGTAGATTACAACAACAGCTTCGGATATCAGGAGATGAGCTAAGGTATTTGGGAAAAAAAAATTAAATGCGGTGAGCGTGGATCGAACACGCGACCTTCAGATCTTCAGTCTGACGCTCTCCCAACTGAGCTATCCCCGCTTTGCTTTTATTTTGTTTAAGTAGTATATTTAGTTAAGCCAAATATTGTTTCTTAAAGTCTTACAATTCTAGTCATCTTATATACCTAGGAAATTTGAACCAGACCCGGTGAGGTTTACATCAATGGAGGAGATTGAAACATGTGAAACTCATCTCCGCAATACTCTGACTCGGGTCCTTCAGAGAAGGGTAAACAACATTTACTATGCTACTTGATTTACGTCGTAAGAAGGGGGCAAAATTAACTAAATGATTGATATTCTCAGGAATATTTGCTGAGCAAGTCCTGCCAGAGACCAAGTACGCAACAGAACATGCAAGGAAACCGACTGAACGACATTGTCGAGGGCTGGAGGCCCGAGACTGAGCCGAAACAAGCCCATATGATATCCAATTCCACTCATCATTCCAATCAATGAAGGTCTTTCTAGTTCAACCCAATTTCACTTGGTAGTATATAATTATCTTCTAACGTGATTCTCACATAACACATATATCACATTGTGCAGTTTGTAAGGTTACAATCAACAAACCAAAAGAGGGCTATATGATACTCTAAGAAGGACAACAAATCAAGAAAGCAATGGAAGAAAAACTCTAAGACGGAAATAAATATCGTTTTAGCAATTGTATACGATAAGGTTACACAATCATATTGTATACATTAAGCTTTAAAACAATGTCTACACTTGACGCTACCACAAGAAAATATAGATCAAAAGAAAAAATAAAAACAGGAGTATGAAGAAGATGTTGCAAAATTTTCTTTATATAAAAAAGGGTATGCACAATATATAATTCGATCAGAGTTAAAGAAATATATTAATGTAAAATTGTAAATATACATGGAAATATATGATCGTAAATAAATAATAAAAACATGCAATATGAAAAATCAAAATCTCTTGGAGATTATTGACTACTCATCTGAGGCATCCTGATATTATAGTCAGAGACTTCGTGATCTGCTTCTACCTCCCTCTTCATTACTGCGGTTTCACTCTCCTCCATTTTTGGATCAGCCAATCCATACTAACACATTTAAACATAAAAATACAAAACATTTTATTAAATAATGAAAGAATGCAAGATGGGTGATTAATAGGTAACAAAAAAATTTATATTTTTTTTTTTAAAAAAAAATTATATTTACTATATGCATGTAAATTTTGTTATTGATTTGTTATTTAACAAAATTTCTCTTAAAAATAAAGATATACTCTCTCCATTTCATATAATTAATTGTCATTTTAGACTATTTCACACATATTAAAAAAAAAAGCATTGAAAATTCTATTATAACCTAAAAAAAGGTTGACTATTGGTTTTTTTTTTCATAAGACTTGAGGTTAAATTTATAGTTTAGAAATAAATTTTACATTGAAAACCTAAAACAACAACTAAACTGTAAAAGAAATAGCCTAGAATGTCAATTAGTATGAAACGGAGGAAATATTCGAGTACTACCAAATTCGAACCAACCATCAACAATAAATTTCAGTTTACTTTAGCTAGTATTCTTTTATGAATCAAACGATTGGAAGATCAAAGAAAATGATAAACTTTTATCCAATTGTTCGAACATTTTATAAATTCTCCAATTCTTTAATTTTATAAAAATAATAGTTAAAGTATTATTAGTGGTTGGTTGGAATTCAGTATTTAGTCGAATGTATCTTTATTTCTTAGAGAGCTTTTGGGAATTGGAACCAGAAAATCTGATTGAACACCATAGAGGAGAAAAAAAAGTTACAAACCTGATGTTGCATAGGAGGATACAAGGCCGAGGGATTAAGACTCGTAGTAGTGGTGGTTGGAGTATAAGCTTGTGCCCATTCTTGGAACATGTCACCATTAGGATTTGGCATGTGACATTCACCAATGTTGTTGTTTTGGTTCGAGCTTGAGCTACTTCCTTGCAACAATGTGTCATTACTTGCTTGCAACAGTGTGTCATACATTGCTGAATGGGCTGATGCGTCGAATAGTTGAGTCTGATTAGGCCCATTTGTTGAATGGGCTGATGTGTCGAATAGCTGTGCTTGATTAAGCCCATTTTCAGTCATCCAGCCTTCTCCTACGACGTCGTTTACAAAAGGTCCACCCATGTTTTGTTGTTGTTGTTGTTGTTGTTGTATAACAGATGCTGCTTCGTATGATGACAATTGGTCACTCAATATATGTTCCTGCGTATCAAGCAAAGGAAACAGAACACATTTGAGCTACTTATACTGTCAAATATCACTACAATGTTAAGAGGAGTTTAAGTTGTTGACCCGTCGTTGAGTGACACGTGTTAAGGTGTCCATGAGCTGCTTCTCACAAGTTTCGTACTCTTCCATTGTTGTAAACCTGATTGGATCTGGTTCGTATTTCCTAATTATATTGTTCATGTAACATTTTAATTAGTTATTACAATTTTTTTGTCAACAATATGTAATATATTTTAAACTGGATTCAAACTCAGCGATAATACCATGAATCTAGCAAAAATTTCTAGGCTACAAATTATGGTCTAGCCACTATATCACATTTCTATTTTAGTTATAAAAGGAATGGAAGCATTTGTACCACGTTACCTTAGTTCTTCCTCTGCCATATGAAGCTGTTGTTGTAACTTATAAACTTCTTGTTCAAGTTCCTTGAATTTTTGGTTTCAGAAACTAAATTAATCAAGATGATTTGGAGAGGGGAAATATTCATAAATTAAATAAAAAAATATTAGAAAAATCACCTCAACGTCAGAGTTGATAGCGGTTGGGCTTCAACATGATCATAACCAAAAAAAAAAAAAAAATTAAAATCAACTTCCATATTTTGAAAAAAGGTATAATTAAATATTTTTACTAAAACGAAAGAGAAAAAGATTGAAGTTGAGATACTTGGTAAGTTGAAGAGCAATATCATTCTCAGTCTTGAGTTGATGTAAAGTCCGGAGTAAATACTGTTACATGATTAGAAACACTCGAAATTAATAACATTTTAATGGAAATCTCTATGATTAATTTTGACAAGAATATTGATTCTATGATTAAGTTTACATACCTCTTTGGCGTGGAAATCTCTTCAAAACAAAGTGGTCAAAACATGAAAATCCCAAATTATTAGCATATGGTTAAATTATTTACAAGAAGAAAATATTAACAAAAATATAAGTAAGTTTTTGTGGTATACGTACGGACGTCGGCTCTGATCGGGAGGAAATAATATAGTACTGAAATCAAATTAGAGAAAAAAAAAAAATCAAACGTAAGAAAACATGAAGATCATCAATTGAGTTAAGGAGATAATATTGCTCAGCTTACTTGTCTCGTTCTTGGTCAGGAAGATTGATAAATCTTGTGAAAACGTCTTCAATCCTAAAAAAATGTTTAACAATGTATATGTAACAATGTTTTCGTATGATATTTTTCTTGTAAGATAAATATAGATTTAGGAACCTTGTTTTGCCTGAAAAGAGGCTAAGACGATCGGAAGGAGAGAACATGAGGAGAGCAATGTCAATGTCACAAAGAATGGATAATTCATAAGCTTTCTTTATTAGACCATTTCGTCTTTTCGAGAATGTAACTTGTCGATTCGTGTTGTTCTCTATTCGCTTTATTTCCAGTTTCACTCGACCCATGTCTCTCTTTGATCTGATCAATGCAACAAAAAATGAATAAAAAGATATCTTCTCTTCTTTGGGGAATGCGAAAATCTGATCAATGGAGGCAAAAACCGCGTATATATATGAACAATGTATGGACAAGAGAAGAGAGAAGCATGAAAGAAGGAGAGATTAGGTATAATTGGTTAGAAATGTATGGGAGAGATTAAAAGATTTGTTCTTTGTAACAAAATTAAAGAATGATCGTGTATAGTGTAGGAAATCGATTTATGTATATATGAATCGGTCTAATTCGGGGGTATAAAAGAACTCACAAAATTCAGAAATCATTCCTCGTATTATCATCAAAACTTGTATATAAGGCTACTAACTCAAGCATAAAGAGGTTGCGGCAATATCAATCCCCAAGTTGTATTAGTCATCCCGAGATAAAAACACAAGATTTAAAAACTCATTCCGATGTTTGTTAATGCACCAACAGTTGTTGTGGAATTCTATAAACTGAACTTCTTAGAGATCACAACTATCGCATATATAAGTTTGTTCTTTCACAAAAAATACATACTTTAAAATTTGATATTGCTATGAAGATGCAGATCTCATATATATAGGTTTGTTAAATTACAAAAAGCGTTTGAAACGGTAGTTTCTAGCCCCATTTTGTACGTTAGAACTCTTACATACTTTTTTCTTATAATTTGTTATTCGATCATATATCAACACATATCGTGCGACGTAGCTCTTGCTCTTAAGTAAATTTCTACGGCTTCTCCTACTGTTATAACTATATTTTCCTCTTTAAATTTCGCCTCCAACTTTGCTCGCTTTAATTTGTGAAGTACTCTCCATCTCGGACTAGCGATCACTAACTGCATATGTACCCCCACACATAAAGAAATATTAGTAAGTTGAATAACTTGTACACCCACATATGTATAAGTGAATGAATAACATTTGAATTGAGCATTTGTTATAAATTTTCTACGCGAAAAAAAGAATAGTGTACCCGGATGTCGTTAGAAGTGAGCTCTTGATGTAGTTCTTCAAGTGCAACAATTCCTGATGTATCTAATCCCATCACGCCTTCAAATTTATTTTTATTACATGTAACATTCATTAATTTTATTAGATAAATAGATCGATAAGCTTGTTACAATAATTAGCATCATAGAATGTAGATACTTACAAGACATGTCAAGAATGACTACTTGAACTTTTTCCTTTTTAACTTCTTGGTCATCTTCCTCTTCTTCGACTTCTCTAACTGAATTCAATATTCTGATGTTTTAGAAAAAAAAAAAAAAAATCATCAAGACCTTGTGTTTCATAAGAGTGATTAGAGAAATTTTAACCAAAAAGATGGAGATCTTAATTAATGTTAAAGAAACTAACTTGTCTCTAATAAAATTAGCATTGGCAAAGCATAGCAAGGGAGAGCTAATCCGGAGTGTCAATAATCCGGAAGTCTTAATAGCCATCGGATACTGATTTATGTCACCAAAGATATCTGTTTTTGACAATCTTCCTAAGGCCTCAATGTTTGGTCTTATCGAACTTAACATTATTCTTGCAAATGATATCCCAACCTACACATATACAAATGATCACATTAAGTTGATCAAATCAGTAAGTTTTAAGTTCGAAACTCATGATTCTTCACATCATATCAAAGTTTAGTAAATTTAAAAAAAAAAAAAAAAAAAAAAAAAAAAAAAAAATTGGAATTCGTTTTACAAACACCGAGTTAAAAAGCCATAATCTCGAGGGAGAATTAAAGGAGCAATTTTGGAACAAAAATCAATGATTCAAAATAGTTTAGATTTAGAAGTACTTTGTCTCATTTACCTACAACTTGACTTCATTTTCTTTACCCACCAAAACACATCCATGTATTTAGATTTATGTGTTCTAAATATTCCCACTTGAATGAGACATTACACACATTATTGGTATTTTGTCTGTTAGAGTGTATGCACATCGAATTTGGTCGGCCTAGTAGCATTTTAATATCACAATTCTATTTATATGAGATACTGACATTTTTGGTGCCTATAGAATTCATTCACATGATTATTGGATATACGATTTTAAGTTGACTTGTCCCCCATCAATCAACTTGACTAATAGCGAATTTTAATTATATAATTTCTTTTCTGGATAAGATTTTAATAAAAGAATAGGAACAAAATAAAAGTGAAGGAGAAAGAAAAGACTCACGGCCAGGAGAAGACCAATCTCGACGGATGCAAAGAGCACGCCGAAGAAGGCGGAAATGAGGACTAGAAAATCGAGTTTATCAAGTCTCCAAATGTGCAAAGCGCCCGAGATATCAATAAGGCCAGGAAGTGCCGAGAGAATAATGGATGCAAGAATTGCGGTAGGTGTATAGTATAGAAACTTTGTCAAAACTTCAAGTGAAATCATCACTGTAAGAGCCATCACAATGTTCGACACCACACTCTCGCAGCCAGCACTAAAATTCACGGCAGTCCGCGAAAATGATCCTATAAAAAAAAAAAAATCATATCATAAGAAAAAAATAAAAAAAATGCTTGTTAATTATGCTGATTGGTTTTAAGTTGGAATATCGATTTCTCAGTCTTATAATTTATCACCCGTCAACTAAATAAACCGAGTCTGATTAACATTTTACCGGTAGCAACATAGCAAGAAGTTAAAGAGCCAGCAAGGTTCATAAATCCCATTGCCATCATCTCTTTGTTCCCATCTAAACGATATCCTTTGATGGTCGCAAATGATCTTCCCACTGCAATTGCTTCCTGTATTATTTAATTTAATTCACTTTAATCACGAATTATTCATATATCAATCAGTAACTATTTAATTGACTATGCAATAGAAATTCTATAAATTAATATCGTCCAAACTCCAATATTTTGTTAGTTAATAGAAATGTTGTTGAATTGATAAACCAATTCGAAGTACGAAACATTAATTGTATAAGAACGGAATGGAATATAACTAACCGTGAGAGCGATGATGGCAGAAACAAGACCAATTTTGATGATCTGACCAAGATGTGGGCTACTAAATTGTAGTTGGTTAACCGAAGGTCGGTTAAATCCTGGTTTAATGTGTTTCACAATCTTAACTCCTCTTGTCTCAGATTTGGTTAAGTACACAATTAGGGTTGCTAATATCACTGAGATTAATGGTGCCATTGCTGGAATCCAAAACAACTTCTTGTTTCTTCTCCCCTAAATTTCAAAAAACAACAAAAATTATAATAATTAAAAATAACTATTGTGATGTGGTTATAAATTATAAGTTGTAATAATCAAGAATATTTATGTAGGAAAAATTTGGTTTACTTACGACAAATCTAGACAGGAGTATAAAAATAAGGAATGAGCTACCAATGACGAAGTTCAGAGGTTGCCACTGCAAAATAAAATTAATAATTGAAATATCATCAAAGATTCCTCAATTTAAATTTTATATTGTGAAGAAAAAATAAAAATAAATCGGTGGTACGTACCGAATTGTGAAGGGAGTGAAAAACCGAAGATAGAACCGAAACCACATCGGTTTTGTTGGTAAAATGAGATAAACCGAATAAACCTTTGAGTTGTTGTAAACCAATGACAATGGCAGCACCACCCATGAAACCAACAAGTGCAGCATGTGACAAAAAATCCACCAAAAACCCTAACCTGATTACATTAATTATAATAACATAATTTTATATTGGATTAATACACTTTTGTCGTCTTCGTTGGTCAATATATTGAAAGTTTGTATAAAGAATCTCTTTGCAAAATTGTTTTAATTACCTAAAGAGTCCAAAAATGGCTTGAAAGGCTCCGGCGAAAAACGTGACTGTGAAGACAATTTTCCGGTAAGCAATCGGGTCGGCGACGGGATCTTGAAGCTCATGAATCATTGAAGAAAGCAACAAAGAAACTACAGCCACAGGACCAATGGCTATCTCTCTTGAACTTCCCATTGTTGCATATATCAAAGGTGGTACCACACTTGTATCTATTTTATATACATAACCATTAATTTAAATAAATTTAATTTCAGCTCCAAAAAATTAACGAATCATGTGAATTTGGACTTACATAAACCGTACTCTGGATCAAGTCCTGCCAAATTTGCATAGCCTATACTCTACAAAATAAAATTGAAAATGAAAGTTAGATCAAAAACCAACCTTAATTAATTAGCTACATATTTGTATAAGACCAAGATTAATTTATAGTCTAATGATTTGTACTAGTGTCGTCATTGAATCAGCTTAATGCATATTAATTATCGATAATATAGTATAATTGGTGATAATATAGTTACCTGGGGAATGCAAAGGCTAGCAAGAGTGAGACCAGCCATCAAATCTTTCTTGAACATGTTGAGTTTGTATTGTCTTCCCCAATTAAGTATAGGAAAAACCGATTTAAGACAAGAGTAAACTTGGTTTGATGATGAGCTCTTCTTCTTGTTCTTCTTCTTGGACAAGACATTTGTTTTTATGTAGCCAACAAGCTCTTGCAACATAGTTGGTGGCTCTGGTGTATTAATCAGCCACCGCGAAAGCGGCTCTTCCACGGGGCCGGCTTCTACTCGGTGGCTCTGGTGGTTCTGGAGTTCAATGCCCATATTGTTGTTATCTTTGTGGGTGTTTGAAGTGTGTGATAGAGAATTTACTTTGTCTTCAGCACTCTCTCTCTGTATGTATATATACATATTAATACCATAATGTCAGATGCTTTTTTCTTTTTTCTTTTGTCACAGTATGAGATGCTTCATATTATAAAGTTATAGTACGTCTAAGCTTTTTGTCCTAATTTTTGGATATGCTTTAGCTAACTACATTATTTAATTAATGTACTTTGGATAGAAATTAAAAGACACTTTTGCTTAGTCAGATATTTATGAAACACATGAGATTGGGATACATGAAATGAATTTTAATTTTGTAATAAATTTGTAGTGAACTATATTGTTGTAAATTCGTAAGCAACACATTTATGAAATTGTTAAAATCATAGCCAATTTCAAGAGAAATTTAATTAATGTGAATAGCGTGAATGAAAATTCAAGAGAATTCATCATTTTTAATATAGATCCCAAAATCCAGCATACCTAAAATAAAGAAATTGGGTCATTTGAGTTTTATTAAAAATACATATATGTATATTCTACATAGGTCCTTCTCAAACGGCATGTTATGAGCTAAAGATCCATATGACCTTCTTCAGACTCGCTTAAGAAAGACACATTTAGATTTATAAATCACATTAGAATAACATTTCTTTTCGCGTTCTATGGCTCAAATTATCCAATATCAATTTTGTTGCAAATAGAGAACAAACATGTGGTAATTTAGAAAACGCTAGTCTTATGCTTTTTAAAAGACTTTACTTCACTCATATAAGTAAAAATAACATCCATACAATCAAAAACCCAAAAATAAAAAGAAAAAAAAAACAACGAAATTTTATGTAGTCATAAATATATATATGCACCATTCTTTTTTATTTTTGGATCATTCTTTGGTGTAAAAGACAGAAAAACGAAGTTTTTTGTAAGAGTAACAAAAAAAACAACCGAGTTAAGATTAGAAAAAGGTTCTATCTGGAGAGATAAGATCAGTTCTATAGGAATTAGGAAGTACCTGTCACGGACTAGTATACCGAGTAAAACATACAATGGGTTAGGTTTGTACAGAGAACTTTGAGTGCTTTCAATCTCTTTATGTTTGAAGTTGATAGTTAATAATAGACAAAATTCTTTGAACCCGGAAATAAAAGCGTCTAAGTACACAATTCAGCTATCTTTTTATCATGGTAAAAATAAAAAATGTTAAAAAAGCCATTCAAAAATGTTAACTATATGAATGGGTTTTTTGACTAGGATCGTATCCTAACTATCACAATTTTAGTGAAACACATAATTAGTCTACTTGACTATGTGTTTTCCTTCTCTTAAATATAATTCAACTAGTTTCCAAGTGAATTATGTAAACACACATAAATAGTTGACTAGACTTTGTTGACTACGTGAATAAAGTTATCAAGAATTTTCCTTATTATACCTATATTTTTCCGCTGAGTATTTGTGCATAATTATGATCATAATTGATAGTGTTTGTAGTCAAATATTTGTGTTTTTATTCAATAACTTTAAAGTCATTTAACATTTTTTCTGAGTGTTTCAAGTAATATGTAGGTTTATTAGTGATTTCAAACAAGTTTTATAGATTTTTTTCAAACGACTCATTGTTGAATCGGACTGTCGTTTTAACATTCATATATACTCCCTCTGTTTTAAAATAAGTGTCATCCAAACTATATTCACGCATATTAATAAAACATATTAAAATTTCCATAATATCCCTACAAAATTAGTTGACTCTTCATATTTTTCATTAAACTTAGGGTCAAAATGGGAAGTTAATGTAAAAAATTACATTAAAAATGTAAAACGACACTCTTTGTGAATCGAAAAAAATTCTCCAGAACGACACTTATTTTAAAACGGATGGAGTAACATTTAAGATGGCAAAGGAAAGCAAGTTGTAGAAATGCTACAAAGTCACAACATGTTTTGGTAGACTGGACAGATAGATTGCGTGTAATTCAATTTTGCTACAAGCATATTGAGCTTTGGACCTTCAGGAGAAAAACTAATAGATAAAACTTTGTTGATGAATCAATCTATCCATAAAATTAATCAGTCGTACGGTTATAATTGATTAAAGTTGGTTCATGATCTAGTCTTGGACCCTCAAACTGATGCCGACCTAAAAAAAATAAAAATAACTTGCAAGTTGCAAAAACTAAAATTCATGTACTATTTACATGATGAATTTATCAGAATATGTCACGATCATGCATAATATCAAGAATAATTATAGTCATGCAAAAGAGAAGTACTATGTTGTGGTGATGTTTTGGTTACATAACATAACTAACTAATAATAAGCCATGTAATAACCAAAATTTCCTATCCATGAAGTATCCCAATATTAATTAAAATATGTGATTGGATGGGAGACATATATCATGAAATTTTTTACGTTTAATTATAAGTATATACTCCATATATATTTCTGGTAGCTAATAAACAAATAAGTAACTAAATTCCACATTAGTACATATATAATCATTTGGTGTTTAACATTCGAATCCTGATCCTAAACGAATAATTTATAAGTGGAGATCGATGTGCGACTTGCCAGATAAAGGTTTGATGGAGAAAAAAGGCACTATATACAATAATTGGTTTTGGAAGTTTAATCAAAGAAGATGAAAAAGAAATGCCAATGAAAAATTTGATTATTCATAATATGTTTTGTTCTTTCCTTTTTGTAGACTCTTTTTACTTATCTTTATAGGGAAGAATATGGAATTGAGCGGAGGAGATGTGGTCTTTGAGGATGTTCGGTCCACATTTTTCTTTTGTCTTTTGGAATTTTTGGTTAACTATAACAATCATGTTCAATGGAATCTATTCATCATAATGTCATATCTATGTATATTTGGACCATGTATGATTTATCAATCTTTCCACTATGAACCATTCTTATTCACTTCAACACTTGTTTTCATCCACCCAAAACTTGCTATCTCTTAGGTCATAGTCATAGACTCGATCGTATGTAGAATTCTTAAATTTTTTTCTGAGGGGTTTCAGTGATGCCCACTATGTTTGTGTTAAAATTACAAAATTTTAACTTTTTCAATTTTAATTTTTTTTTTTTTTTTTTTTTTGTGTGATGGGTGTGTGATGTTATTAATTTGAAATCCCTAACCTTTTTTTTGGGACAAATGAATAATATCGGACTGAATTATTGCTATAGACTTTGCAATGACAAGATGAAAGTTATATATATCCAAATCAAGTCATAGTGGTCTAGTCAGTATAGGATTCACCTTTTACGTTTGAGGATCAATGATCTAAATCCTTCCACTGCGATTTAATCATTATTGATCATAGACCCTTTAAGTGGAACGAAAACCTGAATTTTTATTCTGATTTAAACCTCATATTCCCCAACTATCCAAAAAATTGGGTATGCGTGATCAGTTTCATTGTGGCAAAAATGAGAAGAAATGATAGTTTGTTGTGAGTCTTTGATATAACATGAATTTTGGTTTTTCAATTTTACTTTATTTTTTGTTAGAATCACTTCTTGAACATGTCCAAAACCAAATTTATCTTTCGATGGTATCAGAAATTATTCTTGATGATCTCTCCGACGATGAATTAAAAAGCGGTAGAAAATTTACAGATCGTGACTGACAGTGAAACTAAATAATTTTTTTTGGTTCCCTAATTTGCCATGTTGCCCTGATGTCCCTAATACATGTGTTTATTTTTCTTTAACTTCTTGCACCTTTGTGTTAAATGAGTTATATTTAGCCTTTTGTAATTTCAATCTTTTTAATAAAAATCAATGGTCGACCAAAAAAAAATGAGTTCGAATTATCTTTGTCCTCTAATGGACTTATTATTAATTACAGAGCTCATCGGTAAACTAATATGTTCTATGTGCTCCACAAACAACAAACACAATATTCAACTGTCCGGCTGATTTTGAAAATGTTTCCCAACACTTTATATGTAAACAGATCGAATAGTACTACAGTTCATATATATTATAGAAACTTTGAAGATATTGTAATTAATCATTATTGATATAAATTGTATAGTTGCAATTTTTATAATTTAACACTAGTTGTCAAGTGCAAAACTGTTTTATAAACGCAACTCAGCTTCTGGTTTCATCGATACATATGCATAAAATGCTTACTTTATTAATAAGAGTTCCAAACAACTAAGGTAGCATACTATTATATATATAGTTTTCCAACACATAACCGCAAGTGATTACAGATGCATGTATGATTAAAATCCATATCTATATATACTTTGATATTATTTGATATGAACAGTTGACTCTCCTTAAATATTTTACCCTTTTCTTGGGTGGCAACTGAAAATTTATAAATTGCTTATTATATATCTATAGATTGTACCCTTTTTCTTATGCCCTTTAGCAATTTGAAAGGTTCGTTATATTATAATACAAGAGATTAAATTATCGAATTAAAGAAAAAACATGTAAACTACAAATTTAGCAATTTATTTATTCGCATACATAATAGGTCGTACATTGTGAAAGACATCTTGTTGTCTATACCTCAATCCTGGGCACGGATACTGTTAATGCAATACAAAATCAAAAAGATTTATCTATACAACCATCAAATTATTTGTTTATAAAGTTGGAATATTAGAGGAAGAAACATAATCCTCCCTCTAGCTATTTCAATTTAAATTGATTTTAAGAGTACTTTTTCTATTTCAATTTAAATGGTCTTATGAGTATACTAGGTAAAGTTGTTATTACTTTAATTTAATATTTTTGTACTATTGGTCAAAAAATTCTAAACTATATAATTAATATGAGGAAGGGTTTATATTTGATATTTTAATATTTTTCTTAATTATAATTATAATTACCGTGTAAAAACTTCAAAAATAATTTATATTAAGAAAAACCTTAATCTTTGTCAAATGTATGCTTAAATTTTATACTCAATGTACTTGGTCGTGGTGAATGAATAATTTTGTACTTCAACTCGAACTATAACTATAGATCGAGATCTCAATTAAGCTGGCCTCTTGTAATATACGGGATCGAAATCTAGACTTCCTAGTGAAAAGTATTAATAAAGCTTCAAACAGTCATTAGACCAATAACTCATATCTAAATATGGTATATAAGGTGTTTCGGCCGTTTTGATTTTTTTAATATGATATATATATATATATATATATATAATTGATTTAGAATAGTAATACGATCGAAATGGCCAAAATTTGTACAGTATTAGTTTGTGCTAGAATTGTCAATGTGTTACCAACGGAATTTAAGCTCAATTAAAAAATATATATATATATATATATATATATATATATATATATATATATATATTGTAAATC
>OVAF01001969.1:6194-18294 GCA_900406245.1 Odontarrhena argentea | reverse complement strand
CCTAGAATAAGGAAAGCTATACAATAGGAAAATGTACATAAGAATAATATCGTAATACCCCCCCTCAAGTTGGAGAGTGGAGGTCACAAACTCCCAACTTGTCTATGAAATTTTCGAATTCTCGCTTGCCAAGAGCCTTGGTGAATATATCAGCCAACTGATCCCGAGTCGGAACATGTGTAAAAGTAACTAGACCACGACGTAGTTCATCTCTCACAAAATGGCAATCATTCTCGATATGTTTTGTGCGTTCATGAAAGACCGGATTCGAAGCAATATGAATCGCTGCTTGATTATCACAAAATAGCGGGATCGGTAATGAATGATCAACACCCAAATCACGCAAGAGAGCTTTGAGCCATATTAATTCTTGAACCGTGAGAGCCATAGCTCTATACTCAGCTTCTGCGGAAGATCGCGAGACAACATCCTGTTTCTTTGTCTTCCACGATATAGGAGAACCTCCCAACTGAATAAACCATCCAGTAAGAGAACGACGAGTCAAAGGACAAGAAGCCCAATCGGAATCGCACCAAGCAACCAAAGACAATGGAGTATTAGCCTTAAGAAGGATCCCTTGGCCTGGATTCCCTTTCAAATATCTTACAACGCGAAGTGCAGCATCCCAATGAGCTTGTTTGGGTTTTTGCATAAACTGCGTTAACACATGGACGGAGTAAGATAAGTCTGGACGCGTCACCGCAAGGTAAATAAGTCGACCAACAAGTCGTCGATAAGCAGGAGCATCAACAAAGTCAGCACCACCGGCCAAAGCAAGCTGATGATTTTGATCAAGAGGAAATGTCGCTGGTTTAGCCGCAAGAAGACCGGTTTCAGAGACAATGTCTAATGCGTACTTCCGTTGACATAAATAAATTCCAGCCGGACTACGAGCCACCTCAATACCCAAGAAATATTTGGAGATACCAAGATCTTTCATATGAAAACACTTGCTCAAGTAATCCTTGAATGTGGTGATCACCATAGTAGAGTTTCCTGAAATTATAAGATCATCTACGTAGACCAAAACATGTAAGCGATCATCACCTTTTTGAAGTGTAAACAGTGAGTATTCAGGAATGGATTGTACAAATCCATAATTGGTCAAGGCAGTAGTTAGTTTTGCGAACCAACAACGGGGAGACTGTCGAAGACCATATAATGCTTTTTGTAAACGACAAACCTTAGTCGGATCAGAACCACGAAAGCCTGGTGGAAGACGCATATAGACCTCTTCCTCTAAATCGCCATGGAGAAAGGCGTTATGAACGTCCATTTGGTGAACCTCCCAGTTGTGAGAAGCGGCGACTTGAAGAAAAGATCTTACGGAAGTCATTTTAGCAACTGGAGAAAAAGTCTCCTCAAAGTCAATTCCATCGACTTGATGATTCCCAAGAGCAACAAGTCGAGCTTTGTAACGCTCAATTGAACCATCTGACCGTAGTTTAATGGTAAAGACCCATTTACTACCAATAGCATGTTTTCCCTTCGGCAAAGTCTCAATGGTCCATGTCCCTTGTTCTTCCAAAGCATCAACCTCGAACCGCACCGCATTGCGCCAACGTTCGTCTTGCATTGCCTCTGCATATGATCGAGGTTCTACTGCAGCAGTAAGAGCTGTGAGAAAAATTCGATGATTATCCGAAAACAAAGCGCAATCCACATAATCAGTAATGGCATAAGGAGCATCCGATAAAGCTATAGGATCATTGGACACAGTCTGAAGTACATAATCTTGCAACTTTACAGGAAGCTTGTGAGAACGAAGTCCACGACCTAAAAGGACTTCTTCTTGTGTAGGTTCTTGAAGAACAGGGGAAGCTGCATCAGGAGTTGCAGGTGTAACTAACTCCTGTGAGACAACAAGTGGCGTTAACGGTTCCGGTAAAATCGGTGTTTCTGGTTCTGGTGAAATTGGCTCAAGAGAGACAGGTGAAGATGAACCAGGAGTCACAAGTAAATCCGGAGCAGAGGGAGAACTTCCTTGTGTATGTGTGTCCGAGACAACCGATTCCGTAGAAGGTGTTAACGGAGACATCGGAACAGAGACAGAGTCCGGAACTCGTGGAGATTCAGGTAGCAACGGTGACTCAGCTAAAATTGAAGACTCTTTCGGAGTCAAATGTTCAATAGCTTCATTATCAACATATAATGGGTCATGAGCAGAAGGCAAAACTGCAGCATACGGGAAAGATGATTCACAAAAGATAACATCTCTAGACGTAAAGATCTTTTTATTTTCAAGATCAAACAAACGCCATCCCTTCTTAGCGTAAGGATAGCCAAGAAAAACACACCGAATACTCCGAGATGCAAATTTATCCCCTTTATGATTTTGGTTATGAGCATAACAAAGCGATCCAAACACTCGTAGATGTTGTAAAGGAGGAGGACGATTGTATAAAATTTCAAAAGGTGACTTTCCTTGAAGTAGAGGAGTTGGAGTACGATTAATCAAATAAGCAGCAGTGAGAATGCATTCTCCCCAAAATTCAAATGGAAGCGAAGCCTGAAACCTTAAAGCTCGAGCTACGTTTAAGATATGGCGATGCTTTCGTTCAGCCTTACCATTTTGTTGTGGAGTTCCCACACAAGAAGTTTCGTGAACAATGCCTTTTTCACGAAAGAATGATGTAAGACACATAAATTCGGTCCCGTTATCACTTCGAATTGTCTTAACTTGTGTGGTGAATTGTCGTTCCACATGTGCAATAAAGTCACGTAGAGTTTGAGAAACTTCTTGTTTAGACTTCAAGAGATAAAGCCAAACACTACGCGAATAATCGTCAACGAGCGTCAAAAAATATCGAGCTCCACATAATGAGGTCTTTCTATAAGGACCCCAAACGTCACAATGCACCATCTCAAATAAAGCCGAAGTTTTATTAGAACTTGTAGGAAAAACCAAACGAGTTTGTTTTGCTCGAATACAAATCTCACACTCTTTATTCTTCAAACTAGTATCACTAGAAAAACCAGGAATAGATAAATAATCTAAAACTTTAGACGAGGGATGTCCTAAGCGATGATGCCATACATCTCTTGAAACCAACTCCGTCTGATGTACCGCTCCAACAGCCTCTAACCCTCGTAAGAAGTATAGCCCATTGGACTCTTCAGCCACTCCAATCAGCATCCTCGTAATGCGGTCCTGGATTACACAAAGTCGATCAGTAATTTGAAAGACACTGGCAATATCCTTATTGAGTTGTGAGACAGAAATAAGATGACACTGCAAATCATCAACTAGTAACACATTCCGTAAAGTCAGAGTCGAACTTAAGATCACAGTGCCTTGACGTGTTGCCACTGTAAATCGTCCATCCGGTAATTTAATGGATAACGGAGCCATATCCCGAATATCAGTCAAAAAATCAAAGGAACCAGTCATATGATTGGTGGCCCCTGTATCAATAATCCATGAGCCAAGAAAGTACGTACCTGTTAATTTCTCACTTGTATTCACAGGTGCTTTACGCTCATTTATCATCCTGACCAATGTTTGCCATTGATCATCACTAAGGCCGCTAATACCAACTCGATCAGCACTGGTAACATTGTTTGAAGCCACCAAGGAGTTAATACGAAGAGGAGCAGGACCCTTCTGTTGACCACGACCCAAACCAGACCCAGACGAAGACGTAACACCCGATCCTTGAGCTGAAGTCAAAAGACGTCCCCGTGGTCTAGATCCCCACCAGTCTGGATAACCAAGGGCACGAAAACAATTCTCAGAGAGATGTCCACTCCGTCCGCAACTGGTGCACTGAAGCCGAGACTTGTCTTCACGCGACAAAGGAGAACGTGAAGGAGAAGAGTAAGCCGATGGTGGAACAGACAATGATGCTGGCTTAACCGCATATGCCATAGCATCATTTCGAACTTCAAGAGCCTGAGAAGTGCTCTTAGAATCCTCCTCTTGAATCAACGCATTGTAAGCCTCATCAACCGTAGGGAGAGGATCCCGGGACAGTAGATTAGATTTGACAGATCCAAACATTGATTCATCAAGTCCCTTAAGCAGTTCGTGTAAGCGATCTTCCTCACTTTCACGTTCCCTTTGAGCTTTATCTTGGCAATTGCAAATAATCGGACGTCTGAATTCAGCTAAAGAAGTCCATAATTGCATAATCTTCGCATAGTAATTCTCAACAGTGAGACCATGCTGACGACAATTAGCTAGCTCGGCTTTAATGCGTTGCACACGCTGTCCATTCTTCACACAATAACGTCGCTTAATATGATCCCAAAGCTCACTAGCAACCTCAATAGATGAAAGTGTTGAACGCACGTTTTCAGCTATGGAGACTTTAATCCAAGAAAGTACTAACGCATTGTTAGTCCACCAATCTTCAAAATCTTCAGAGTCTTCCGGAGGGATTGGAATTGATCCATCAATGAAACCAAATTTCTTACGCGCCTTGAGAGCACTTCTGAGATTAGAAGCCCATTCACTGTAGTTAGGTCCTTTGAGAAGAGGTTGAGAAATCAAAGCACCCGGATTGTCACTTGAAGATAGATCATAAGGTGAGATAGTCCTTCTCTGAATCTCAACTTTTGCCTTTGAAGAGTGCTCTGTTTTCTCAAAGCTAGATGCTGAATCTGTCATGGTTGTGAATGAGTAGAACAAAAAGTAATAGGAAAAGTGAAGTTTAAGAGAGTAACGTCAAAAAC
This sequence comes from Odontarrhena argentea, assembly GCA_900406245.1. NCBI lineage: Eukaryota > Viridiplantae > Streptophyta > Magnoliopsida > Brassicales > Brassicaceae > Odontarrhena > Odontarrhena argentea. The sequence goes on along the minus strand of OVAF01001969.1, from coordinate 13,620 downwards.
GAATATGACGGCAAAGTAAGAAACAATAATTTTAGGTTTTATTGCTCTGATACCANATCATTTATACCCCAAAGTGTTTTCCATTGATCTTTCTTGGGTTCGTATGTAAAACAAGAGGAATTCGAACAACCCAAAACATAAATCTTGTCCACCATCACGGCACATGTCACAAACTCTGCTCTATCACTAGAAATAGCAGCGTAGGGACAGGGCACAGGACTCCAAGTCTGAGTCTTTACATCCAACACTTCAACCCAATCAGAATCAGATTCTCGCTTCTTGCAGCCTCCGATAACATAAATCTTTCCGTCAATTACCCCCGCAGCAGCACGTACTCGAGCCCTTCGCATACTCGTTAACTTGCTATACTTGTGAAATCTACCATCTATGAGCAACACATCCGGTGTGCANACCTAGAATAAGGAAAGCTATACAATAGGAAAATGTACATAAGAATAATATCGTAATAACTTCAACCCAATCAGAATCAGATTCTCGCTTCTTGCAGCCTCCGATAACATAAATCTTTCCGTCAATTACCCCCGCAGCTGCACGTACTCGAGCCCTTCGCATACTCGTTAACTTGCTATACTTGTGAAATCTACCATCTATGAGCAACACATCCGGTGTGCAAACATATTCGGCTCTTCCACCGATCACATACAAATGCGATCCGATTGTGACCACAGCAGAACCATATCGCACGTGGTCAATATTCTTGATTCTGCGCAATCGAATAGATCCACGGGTCTTATCGAGAATGTACCAGCTCGGTTGTTGTAAAGCAGGGATGCTGATCAAGGCGTAAAGAACGGAGTCGGTGTTGTCGAGTTTAAGACGCTCCTTGTAGAGTTCCGGCGATGTGATGAGACGACGGAAGTCACGGCAGAAGAAAGAGAGCGTCGGGTAATCCCATCTCCGGAATAGTGCAAGGATGCTTACGATCATGTCGTCCGGAAGTGGCATCGAAGTCTTTGCTACTTGTTGTTCTTGAGCTTTCTTGCTTTCGTCGCTCGGATTCTTGTTTAGATCATCACCGTCGTTAGATTCGCCGGAAATCTCAGAGATTACAGCCATCGTCGTCGTCAGAGGCGAATTAACGGAAAGAAAGCGAGATACAGCAGCCGAATTCAAGATTTTTGAAAAAGATCGTTGTGTGTTTATTGAGAGTAAGAGGGAAACTATATATATAATGTAAAAATTTTGTGACTCCATAGCCGAACCGGAATGTAAGTCGAACCGGAGAGCTTGGTTTAAGTTCAACGGTTTCAAACTCCGAGGGCTGTGAATCTGGTTTTCCCGGTTTTGAATTAGATTTTGGTTATTAAGTAAATGACGTCGGTCTGGTTCGATTCGGTACGTTGAAAGGAGCGTAATTGGGGTACTCCTTGCAATTGCATCCCCTAGCTTAGTTGACACCATTTAATTTACAGTGAAAATTTGGGAGTTATGGCGCCAAAGCGAGGGAGAAACCGGTCGCCGTCGCCAGACCCCGACGGGATGTTCGCCGGAATGGTAGTTTTTATGGTGGATATCGGAGTACAGCGTCGTCGATTCCAGGTTTTACTCGGAATACCCAATGTATCTTCATCATCTTCTATTTCTGATTGTTACTCTTTATTCAATTTGAATTAGGTTTGGAAGCAGAAGCTGGTTCAAATGGGAGCAGTGATTGAGGAAGATCGTTTAAGGAAGAAAGTCACTCATGTTCTTGCCATGAACCCTGAAGCTCTAATCGAGAAATTTGGGAAACAACTTGTCTCGGATTTTAGAGGAGTGAGTTGTGAAACCATCTATTTCATTTTGCATTTGTGAGGATTTTGGTGTTGACTTGTTGTTATTGCTCGTGCTGCAAGTCAAAAGGAGAGTGATTTTTCTTTCTGTGCATTTGGTCTTTGCAGCGTCTTCTGCTTTACCAGTGGTTAGAAGATAGTCTGACTGCAGGACAGAAGGCTAATGAAGACTTGTATGTTCTCAAAATTGATTCAGAAGAAACTCGAGAGCCCAACAAGTCTTTGCCTGTAGCAGGTGCTAGTGAGGTTCAACTGTCAACTCCAAAACGAACTAGATATTCCCTGGAAGCTGGCGAGTTTAAAGGCTTGGAAAACCAAAAGAGCAGACAAGGATCACCCGATTCACCTACAAGTGGGAATGTTTCCTCTACTAGTGCCAGTCCTGTAAAAGGCATTGCAGAGACTCCCACTAGTCCACAGTCAGAGGTAAGCCGGCCTGACTTGTTTGATTCTGGTTTTCAGGAAGTTAACTGTATGAAAATCCATCTGCTGTTTCAGCAATCTCAGCAGGAGTGTTATTGCTATTTAAAGTTCTTATTGATTTTCTTTTCGATATGTAGTCCACGTCGGTGTACAAACCACCTGATTTGAACAGAAATATCACCGAGGTATTTGGGAAGCTAATAAACATATATAGAGGTACCATCTCTGGTGATTTTTTTTTTTTTTTGCTTTTGTGTAAGACCTCAAATGGCATAACTTTTCCTTCTCTTTCAAAAGCTCTGGGTGATGATAGGAGGTCCTTTAGCTATTACAAAGCTATCCCGGTCATAGAAAAGTTCCCGACTAAGATTGAAAGCGTTGATCAACTCAAACACCTCCCTGGAATTGGAAAGTCAATGAGAGATCATGTGAGCGAAGAAATTTGTTTAAGTATTCTGTGTTTGTTCGTGTGTATGGATGTTGAAACTGCACACCCTTACTCTTTTAATGCTTTTGGCACTTCCAAGTTTTTTCAGCCGCTCTAGTTCTAAGATTTGTATCAGTAATAGCTTCTGTAATTATTCACTGTGGATTTTTTTGATAACCTTTTCTCTAGCATTACATAGACTGATGCATTAGCTTTTGCAAGTACCTACCTATAACCTTTGTTATGTATTTCTATGAGAAAATAACTTCATTCCTGTTCCTGGGTTTGGCAGATTCAAGAGATAGTGACAACAGGGAAGTTGTCCAAGTTGGAGCACTTTGAAACAGATGAGAAGGTAGTATTGAGACCTCAGTTAAAGTTGTTTTACTATCTTTCATTTTCATTAGTAAAAAACTCACTCTAGGCCTTATGCTTTTCTTTCTTGTTCTATATCCTTTAAGTAAATACTGTGGTTGACCCGGAACTAGAAATTTGACTCTGATACGTGCCCTTCGTTAATTTTTTACCACCCTAGATTAAATGTGTCCTTATTTTCTGTCACCAAATGTGTCCTTACTATGAGTGAAGGTTCGTACAATCAGTTTGTTTGGGGAAGTTTGGGGTATTGGTCCTGCAACTGCACTCAAGCTATATGAGAAAGGACATCGCACACTGGAAGACTTGCAGAATGAAGATTCACTTACGCATGCACAGAGGATGGGGTTAAAATATTTTGATGATATCAGAACAAGAATTCCACGTCAGGAGGTGGGATTCTTAGACTTCAACGTGACTTTTTTTCTCTCTCTTTTTGGTCCTCAATGTATAGTCTCCTTCATCTTTTTTCGCTTTCTGTGATGTAGGTGCAAGAGATGGAACAACTTCTACAGAAAGTTGGCGAGGAAATTTTGCCTGGTGTATGAACTGTGTTCAAATTATCCACTTGCTTCATATGTGAATGTAGAAATTTTAGTCGAATCCTAACAATGGCATTTGGACATCTTCCCTGCAGGTGAATATTGTATGTGGAGGATCATATAGACGTGGGAAAGCTACTTGTGGAGATTTAGATATCGTTATCACACATCCTGATGGACAGAGGTATGTACAATCTTGTTTATTCTTCTTCCTGCATTAATTTTTTAAATCTTTTAACATTTCTGGTTTCTTATAGCAAAATTTACTAAGTCCGGAATTTGATTATTGTGCTGACCAGTCACAAGGGCTTCTTGACAAAGTTTGTAAAGCGATTGAAGGAAATAAACTTCCTCAGAGAAGATCTCATGTTCAGCACCCACAGTGAAGAGGTATCTTTTGACATTTTCCAGTTTCCTCTGCGTTTGGTTGGTCAATCATCAAAAGCACATTGTTTTAATTGTTTCACGGATGAACTTTATTTTCTTAGAATGCTGTGTTACAAAAAATGTCTTATTCCATACACAGTACTCTCCATTGTTCATCTTCATCATGCAGGGTACTGATGCAGGCGTTGACACGTATTTTGGTCTGTGCACTTATCCTGGCCAGGAGCTGCGGCGTCGCATTGATCTCAAGGTAATGCTGAAAATTCTTAAATCGTCAATGCGAAAAAGCTCTAACTTAGGTTAATCAAACAAAACAACCTACTTAAATCCATTGCCTTGATCGACAGCCATGTAGGCTGCTCTCTTCTAGTTATGTATTCATCATCCGATAAATAATCCATTGCAAATGATGATTCTCTTTTTACAGGTTTATCCAAGGGATATCTACGCGTTCGGACTCATAGCATGGACAGGGAACGACGTGTTGAACAGAAGGTATGAACAAGATAATACCATATGCATGTCAGGAAACACATTGTTGGTAAAGAAAGAAGGCACGGACATATATCTAATATAATATGCCATGGAAAGTGTAGGCTTAGACTGCTAGCAGAATCAAAAGGATATCGACTTGACGACACTGGGCTCTTCCCGGCTACTCAGGGTGCTAGAGCAACTGCAAGCCTGAAACTCTCCACAGAGAAAGAAGTTCTTGATTTCTTGGGGTTTCCTTACCTCGAGCCAAACGAGAGGAATCTCTAGGTTATTAACTGAGAAAGCCTTGGGTTGTTGTCTAGCTCTTAGTTTTTTTGGATCGTTATGAAGGTGTTCTGTGTAAGTAATAGCTTCTTTTTGTAATTGCTCTAGCTAGATTCTATAAGGAAACACTGATCTCATATTTCTAACTTAATGTACTAATGTCATATTTTGTATTCTAGTCTTTACCACTTTTCAGTTTACTTGCCTAACCGAGTCTACAGCAATTGTCGGGCCTAGCCCAAAGTTGTCATAAACCATAATAAACTAAACTCAAGAGAATAGAGTAGTGCTGACCAAAAAAAAAAAAAAAAAAGAAAAAAGAGAAGAAAACATCCCACATCGGTAACAAAGAGAGAACGTGGGTTGTTTATATAAGAGCGCAGGGACATCTTTGGTCACGACCTTACTTGAACAGGATCTGTTCTATAGGCTCGTACCTCTGTGTCCTTGATTTCTAAGGAGACAGGCCCTTAAACGTGGTTGATGAATCATGGCCGTGCGGCTTGAGTGTGATTAACGGCAACGACTCTTCTCGGAGTGTCCGCGCTGTAGAGGATCGCCACCTAGCTTGGCCTTGACCTTTTCCTAGGGTGGTCGCACGGTTGTCTGACAGGTTTCCCATTTTTTGCACGTAAATCCCTTTAACTTTTCATTTCTTATACTTTCGCCCCAAACTTTTTCATAATAGCTCAAAACCCCTTCTTTTTGCTTCCTTATTACAACCTCGCTAAAACCCTCTCTGGTCAGAGTAAAAAGATAAGGCTTTAGAGTGAAGCGGAAACTGTACTAATGGCTTCTTTCTCTTCTCCGCTTCAATTCCATTCATCTTCCATTATCTCTATTTCTTCTTCGTCATTTCGTTCTTCTCTTCCAATTATCTCTTCACCAGCCGCGAGTTTTTGTACAATCAAATCAACCGGGTTTCTTACAAGAAGTTCGAGAACAAAACTGCGAGACTTTTGTCTGTCTTCTTTTTCTCGGAGAAGGTTTGTATGCAAAGCTGCCGAGTATAAGTTTCCAGATCCCATTCCCGAATTCGCCGAAGCTGTGAGCTTATTTCCTTCTTCTTCTTGTTGTTTAATGGATGATCGATTCAATCTAATTCATAAATGTTACAGGAGACTGAAAAATTTAGGGAACATATGGCAAAGAAACTGTCCAAGAGGGATCTTTTTGATGGCTCTGTTGATGAAATTGTCGGAGTCTGCACTGAGGTAATAATCTCAAAATGCTCTCACTTTCACATTTGTAATCTATACATGTTGATGTGAGCTTATCTTGAGTTGTGGTTTTTTACTATTGTCTCTCCTCCATCTAAGCAAAAGTGGTGAACTTCTTAAGTCAGATCTAGGCTTCTGTGACTTTCTGCAAATACACAGAGATTGAGAGAATGACTGTGCTTCCACTAAATATTCTGAATTAGTGCCATTCAACTTCTTTAGATAATCTAATCATTTCGGTGTCAATATATGCCTGTTTACGAAATGGTATTCGCAATTATTTGACATTTCCATTGGTTTTAGGATTGTGATTATGCGAAATTTTCCTGAAAATCTCTAGAATGGAGAGGGTAATGTGACTCTATATAGAATTTAGATTGTAGAGCAGCGGTTTCCGGTCTAAACCTGTCTGGAAAGTTGAACAAAATGTTTGTATTGGCTTTCATTTTATCAGTTTGCACCTTGGATTAAGACCTTTCCATGATATTTTGGTCTTAGTGATGATCTGCAAAGGAGCCTTACTTAGAGATATAAATGTTAATTTGGTTTAACAATGTTTATTGTGAGTTATTGGCTACTCAAGTATGTTATATTTCTTGGCAAAACATTGAGGAGTTGAACAGTATTTAGCTTTGTTCCATTGTGATTTTTGACAGATCTTCGGGACGTTCTTACGCAGTGAGTATGGAGGACCTGGAACACTCTTGGTCATACCCTTCATCGACATGGCAGATACTCTCAACGAAAGGGAATTGCCTGGAGGTCCACAAGCTGCACGAGCAGCTATTAAATGGGCCCAGGATCATGTAGACAAGGACTGGAAAGAATGGACTGGTACAGATTAGTCACCAAGGAACCTCAAAATATAATCCATGAGTTATTTAGTTTAGTAGTGATGTATCAGATATAGAAGTTTGTCATTGTATCTGAATTTTGGTATTTTATAAGTTTTATATTTATGATTATTGTGGCATCATCTCTTTTCCTTAGTGATTCTTATATGGTACTGAAAATACTTCAAGATAAAAATTGAACCTTTAGATGTAAGTTTGACCAAAGACTGGAAACAAACAAAAATGATAGTAATAAAGCTTTGTTATTGCTTTTAGTTTCAATTCTTCTAAGTATTGTTTACATCAACAAAAACCTCTTGCAAATTGAAATACATGTAAACACTCTGGAGCCACTGCCTTTCTTCAATGATATTCACGATCTTTTTTGAGGAGTAATGCTTTGTATACTAATTACATAGAAAACCTCTAATCCTCAGCTTATCTCCTTGATCTGTCCAAGTCAAATAATATCTTCCTATTACTCTTTCTCGGCTGTTACGAATTCAGTGGAAGTGTAGGCATTCCTTTTGCATGTTGGCTCTCCATTTCCAGTAGCATTAACGACTTTTGCCTATGGTATCTGTTTCTCTTCGCAGCAAGAGCTGCCCAACACATACAAAAGACAATGTGAAGAATTAAAATCCAAGAATGTAGTTAATCTTTTGTA
>OVAF01001968.1:0-18296 GCA_900406245.1 Odontarrhena argentea | reverse complement strand
AAAAAATATATATATATATATATATATATATATATATATATATATATATATATATAAAGTGGTCTACAAGAACAAAAATGTAGAGAAATTGCGCTATGAAAATTTTTGGGAATGTTTTTAGGACTTTAAAACTATTATAACAAAAAAAAAAAAATTATTGGCTAAAAAATGACTTTATTACTTTTTTTCTAAATTAATATTAGAAATGTTGGCATTATCGTCTCAATATTCAAACGAATGTAGCATGATTGTTTGAGTATTCCTCAACAAATCTTGTTTGGATGACAACTTAATATCCTAATGATTCCATATCTCCTGATCATTTCATATCTCCTTTGTTTAGACCGGCTAAGCCTGATAAAAATAGTCGAAATACATTAACTTCAAGTTCTAAAACTTTTCTAAGAAGACTCTACCCAGAATTATTCAAAATATGATGTCTAGGACATTCTCGACTTCCTAACGTTTTAGTATTGTTATGATCTCATGTTTTTACTTTCTGTTTTAGGTATCATAAAGTTAATTCGACCGATTCACTATATATTTGATCGAACACGCCTCATTCGATCGATCCTTACTGGATTCGGTCAAATATGTCCCGACTGAACCAAATATTTGATACTTAGCTCGTGCAATTTTCACTTTGCTACCGTGTGTCCCTAAGAGCCATTGCGAACGCCTATGTGCTTGCTGGAACATTTTTTTGATGAAAAGTAATCCCCCATCAATATCACTCTTCCGTTTGGGGAAAAATCGATCCAAGCCATGATGGGTGGATTCATTACTAATGGTACGGTAGAATGTGATGGGTTAGATGGATTTTTCATCAGTGGAAAAAAAACAAAAAAAATTGGGTTAGATGTCGATGGTTTGATCGAAGTCGCGATGGCAGTGATTAGGTTGTTGTGTTCTTGATATTCGGGAGCCTTTCGGCCAGAGTATCCTCGATTTGCATAACAATCTAAGTGATAATTACATACGATGCCACAAAGATCTCGTGAGAAGCGGTGAGCTTCTAAATTTCAGAAATATGGTCGTCAAACCTCTCGATTGTTCGATGATTGATTGCCTTTTGTTTTCTGGCAAAATCTAAGGAAGATAAATTGGTTGTTTTGCCCATCTTTTCTTGCCTAGTTACGCTCGAGTTATGTTTTGACTCTAACCACCCTCCTTGTAGCGCCAATGTGGATGTTGGGTACGTACGGCCAAATATTTTTACCAATGAGAGTTTTTTTTAGAAAGCGTTAAAATCGTTACGCTTAAGTTTAAGAAAAGATGGGTTTCATCACAAGATGTTTACAGGGGTCAGTTCAAATTTGATAAGAGGATGTTTGGTAAACCACTGGTTCAGGAAGCTATCTTGTCTGCTTGGTCTACCTCTCTTCCTGTTGGTTGTGATAGTGTTTCTGATAGGCTCAGGATTAGTAGAAAGCTGCTCAGCAAGTGGAAGAAGGAAAATAATGTTAATGCAAGGGATTCAATCCACCAATTAGAACACCTTTTGGAAGATGCGCAGACTTCAGGAGGTTCTTCCCTTTTTGTCATTAATGACATCAAAAAAGACTTGGTACAGGCTTACAGAGAAGAAGAGAACTTTTGGAAGCAGAAAAGTATGGCTACATGGTTGAAAGAGGGAGATGGAAACACCAAGTTCTTCCATGCCTCAGTCAAGGAAAATCGAGCTAGACAAAGTCTTGATAAACTTATGGACAGTCAAGGAAATACAATGAGATCTAAGGCGGCCAAAGGTGATGTGGCTATAGATTATTTTGAAGCTTTGTTTGCATCAGGGAATCCAAGTTCTTTTCAGAAAATGTTCTCTAACTTTCCTGTCAGAGTTTCTTCTGAGATGAACAATCAACTGATAGCCCCAGTTACCAAAGAGGATGTCAGAGAAGCTGTTTTTGATATCAAACCTTGTAGTGCCCCAGGTCCTGATGGGATGACAGGGTTTTTTTATCAACAGTATTGGAGCATTGTAGGAGATCAAGTGACAAGGGAGATTCAGAGGTTCTTCTCTCATGGTATTTTGCCTCATGACTGGAATTATACTCATCTGTGTCTGATTCCCAAGAAACCAAATGCTTGCCTTATGAGTGATCTAAGACCCATCAGTCTGTGTTCAGTTCTTTACAAGATCCTCTCAAAAATCATGGTGAAAAGACTTAAGCCCTTTCTTCCTAGTTTGGTCTCTCCCACTCAATCTGCTTTTGTTTCTCAAAAGGTTGATATCAGATAACATTATTGTGGCGCATGAACTGGTTCATAGTTTGAGAACCCTTTCTCCTATTGATTCAGAGTTTATGGCTATTAAATCTGATATGTCAAAAGCTTATGACAGGGTTGAATGGTCTTTCTTAAAAGCCCTTCTGCTAGCTATGGGGTTTCATCAGCAATGGGTTCAGTGGATTTTGGCTTGCATCTCATCAGCCACATATTCTGTTCTGATCAACAATCAGCCATTTGGGATGATAGTTCCACAAAGAGGTCTACGCCAAGGAGATCCGTTGTCTCCATTTCTTTTTGTCTTGTGCACTGAGAGTCTCACACACTTGCTAAATCAGGCAAAAATTCAAGGGAGGATTCAAGGAATCAGATTTTCATCAAGTGGACCATCAGTTCATCATCTTCTGTTTGCAGATGATAGCTTGTTCTTATGCAAAGCTAATCAGAGTCAAACCAAAGAATTGAAAAGAATTTTAGAGGTGTATGAAGAAGCCACTGGTCAACAAGTTAATACTTAGAAATCTTCAATCACCTTTGGGGCTCAGATTAAAGATCAGGATAAAGTGGAGATTAAAGATATTATGGGCATCTCAAATGAGGGAGGTGCTGGAACTTATTTGGGTCTACCAGAATGTTTCAGTGGCTCAAAGATTGAGATGTTAGCTTTCCTAAAGGACAGTTTGAAGTCCAAAGTCTCTGGGTGGTTTGCTAGAACTTTGTCTTTGGGAGGAAAAGAAGTGTTGCTCAAAACTGTGGCACTAGCCATGCCAGTGCATGCGATGTCTTGTTTCAGACTTCCCAAAGGTACTATCTCTTCTTTGGTTAGTGCTATGTCTGAGTTTTGGTGGAATTCAGTTGAGGAAAAAAGGAAAATTCATTGGATAAGCTAGGAAAAGTTATGCCTAGATAAAGAGGTTGGTGGCTTGGGGTTTAGGGATATAGAATGCTTTAATCAAGCACTTCTGGCTAAACAAGCCTGGAGAGTTCTAAAACAACCAGATAGCCTCTTTGCTCAAATTCTCAAAAGTAGGTATTTTGTTGATGAAGATTTCTTGGATGTGGAACTGTGCAAAAGACCTTCATTTGCTTGGAAAAGCATTTTATATGGGAGGGTTTTGTTAGAGGTGAGGCTCAAGAAAAGGATTGGGAATGGGGCTTCGATCAGTGTTTGGACCCATCCTTGGATTCCAGATACAATTCCTAGAATTCCCCTGATGAAGCAATTCTCCATTGATCTAAATTTTTTGGTCAAAGATCTTATTGATCCTGGGATAAGAAACTGGAACAGACCTCTCTTGGATGAACTTTTCTTTCCAATTGATGTAGAGCTCATCATCTCAAAAAGACCGGTGATCTCTATGGATGAGTTTTGGGTATGGGATTTCAATAGGAGTGGTGAATACACTGTAAAGTCAGGGTTCTTAGTGGCTAGTCAGGAGAAGAATAAGGCTCTGGTACAGGAATTATCAGCTAGCCCCTCCATAAATGTGTTAAAAGATGAGGTTTGGTCAATTTCAGCTCCTGCAAAGATAAAAAATTTTATGTGGAAAGCTTTATCTGGTGCAATTTCAGTAGTTGATAAGCTGTCTTCTAGAGGCATTAAGGTGGATTCAAGGTGCCAAGTTTGTGGTCTTGAAGGGGAGAGTATTAGTCATGTGTTGTTTGACTGCTCGGCAGCAAGACAAATTTGGGCTCTCAGTGATTTCCCTTCACCTCAGTTTGGCTTTATTCCAGGTTCTATCTTCTCGAATTTTTTTCACCTGTTCCTTTTGAGTAGAAGTTCTGATGTTGATGTAGAAATTAGAAGAACTTTTCCCTGGATTTTATGGACTATTTGGAAGAATAGGAATAGTCTGATCATAGAAGGGATTTGTTTTTGCCCCTGCAAACTGTGAAAAAAATCAAACAAGATTCTCAGGACTGGTTTTTAGCTCAGGAAGTAGCTTCCCCTACTGCCTTGCCTGGCACGAATACTGTTCATTCTGATTCTCATGGTTGGAAGCCTCCTCCCGCAGGATGGTTTAAATGTAACTTTGCTCAATCATGGGATAAGAGATATCAGTTAGGTGGGGGAGCTTGGGTTCTGAGGGATCATAGTGGGAATGTTTTGCTCCACAGCCGTAGGGCTTTTGGTCATATTTGTGTGCACCCTTTGGGCTTTGGAGAGTATGGCTAGTCATCATGTGGACAAAATCATTTTTGAAACAAATGATCAGGAGCTTCTTGGAGCAGTTATCAGGCCTCCTGCTTGGCCTTCTTTCCTTTTTCAAGCTTCTGAGATCATTTTTAGTCTTCAGGTTTTTAGCAGTTCGTCTTTGAGTGTGGTAACTCAAGCTGCTAACAGAGGGGCGTTTCTCATTGCGCAAAGTGTGACTAAGGAGTTTAAAGGCCTATTTTTTGGGGTAAATAGAGTTTTTTGGTATATAAGTCCCTTTGCTTGTTTTGAGGTTGACTGGTTCCTCTCCGTGAGGTTTTCTTGTTTTTCCAAATGCTGTATCACAACTTGGTCCTCCTTTTAGTTTTATATATTCAAAGTTTAGATGAAAAAAAAAAAGTTTAAGAAAAGATGACCGAACCAATAGTGGTTAAAGCAATCTGATATAGTGAATTTGTAGAATGTGAATTTAAGACGAATTGAAGGAATGATATGTAGTGTATTGAGAGGCTCGGGGTGATTGTAATAGTATGTTTTACCTGAGATAAACAAGAGAAGAAAAAGAGTATCAAACTCGANAAAAAAAAAAAGTGTGTATTTAAAAAAAAAAAAAAAAAAAAGTGTGTATGTGTGGAAGGAAGAAGTTATTTTTGTTTCGTCTTCGTTCTTGTTCTTTTATACTCTCATTCATTTCTTCATAATTGATCTCATTCTAGTCCATATATCTCTTCCTCGACATTATACTCTAAAGACCTCCTTGGCAATGGATGAGATAGACCACCATATTTCTTGCTTCTACCCAGAACTCCTTAAACACATTCTTCGCAAACATACGATACATCATTTCACTGAAACCGTTCTTTTGTGGTGTTTTCCTCATTGTAAAGTGCCTCTGAAAATCATAATCTTCACATCATTTTTTAAAATCTCCATCGGTGTACTCCGTGCCATTATCTGATAAAAAAATACTTAACTTTCCTCCCTTTCTAATTCTCAACTTCAGCCTTCCAAATATTGACGAAAACCTCAGATTTGTGCTTCATGAAGTACACTCAAACCTTCATGAAGTCATGATTAACGAATATAGCAAACTATCAAGAATCTCCCAATAATTGTTCTTCAAGTGGCCTCCACACATTGGAATGGACATAATCTAAAAGACCTTTTATCGTGTGTATGTCCATCTTGAAAGACACCTTAGACAGCTTTATCATCACACATAACTTACATGTAATCAATCTATAACTTACAATAATCAATCATGCAACTCTGCAAACCATCCTAAAGACTTCTCTTATAGAGTGCAATTAACCCATATTCTCCTATATGCTACCATGCACAATTGCGCAGCTGTATTCTCCGATTTAAACACAACAGTTGTAGCAACACCGATTCTTCAATGTCAATTTAGAGAGCTAGCTAGCCTTTCATCTTTTTACTTCTGATTTTAAGTTATATTTGGATAACAATGGTTTTTTGCTCCTTGTGTTACTGCTGAAGGGACGTTTATATCCACTGTGCTGTGAGGTAAGCAGCAGAAAGTTTAAATCCAAAAGTTTCATTTTTACAATCTTCAATATTTTTCAGAACATGGATTCCTCTCTTGTTGTTTAACAAATGCTTGGTATCATGTGTCATCTAGCCAAACATTTGCACCTTTTCTTACGATATAGTCTTATCCTTTCAGGGATCGTGTCCTGACTCCTGATTCAGTTCATCAAGAAGACTACTGTAAAATTTTCTGTCGTTAAGCAACTGTTCACCTTAGGGACAAAGTGAAAACAATGTTAACAAATTCTCTGTCGTTAAGCAACTGTTCACCTTAAGGACAAAGTGAAAACAATGTTGACCGTATTTGCCACAGAAAGGCCTCTGCTATGTGATTGGAAGTTCAAAGAGCCAACTGATGTTTCCTTCATAAAATCGCACAAGGGACTATTGAGGAGCCAAATGTTGCTTGGACGGATTTGGAAGATGAACTTAGGCCTAAGACATTCCAAGGAGTAAGAGGTAGAGCCTAAGGTGATAACTTGGCCAAAATTACTTCAGTCACAGTTAAACCCGAGACCACAATAACTTTCTCTGACAAAGGAGGACATGAATAAAATTGAGAGAAAGAGAAAATACTTAAATAACTATCCCAAAAGTTTCTCAGTGGATTCACTGTCCAATAGATTTTAAACAAAAAGAAATACGAAGTCATAATCTGTTGGTTTAAAAAATAACCAAGTACATTGTCCACTCTATCCGGTTACTTGATAAGGCTGCAAAACCAAACCCACAAATTAAGTCATTTCTTCTTCTGTCTTGTTTCACCATCCTTATCGGCTTCGGAATCCTCAGAATATGTGCACCAAGTCATAAGCAAACCTATTTAATAGTTAAGGAAACCTACTTAAAGGAACAGAGGAACAGAGAGACAAGAGAGTGTGTTTTCGAGCGTGCATATATGTCCTTGGCCTTTTCTCCTAAAAATTTTTTCACATACTATACCAAAAGGGCCATTTCCAGGTTAATCACAGAAGACCATTTTTACCTACACTATACCATTCAGATGTCCTTTTATAAAGCTAATCTGACCTGGGATTTACATTTTCATAAAAGTGAAATATGATATGAGCACAAGATTGAGATTAAGGATACGTCCAAAACAGCACAAACGACTGCAAAAAAGAAAACAAGTCATTAGTATGAGCTTAACAGACTAATATAATCACACTGAAAGACTAATCTATTTCTATGATCAAATACTAAAAAACTAGGAGAAAGCTAATTCAAACAGAGAGTCTGCAGTGGCAGATTAGCCATACTAACTGATAATACCGTAGGTTTATCGAAATAACTTCTATCTGGAAGCAACAATACACATGTAAGAAAAGGAGTGATGGCATACCATAAGACCACCGAGAAAGCCGTCAAAAAGGACCCGATTCCATGAATCAAAGTACAAGTCTGCTGTGAATCCAGCCTTGGCCATGAGCCCAACTGAAGTGATCAACATCACCACAAAGTAAAATACAAAACCAGTCAAGCCTGTGAATCCAATTATTCCAGCAAGTACTCCAGCGATGATAGACAGAAACGTCCGGCTGCAAAGTAGTTCAGTAAAGAAGAGATTAGAGAGACAACATCAAAACGAGAACGAATCATCTTTAGAAAACAAGATCAGAACTGTGTTAATGAATTAAGACCTGTTCTGTATAACTTTCAAATTGTTCTGCAAATTCTCTCCACTGAAGGTTGGTATGTCACTCATGGCATCCTTTGATCTCTTCTCAGATGAACCCATTTAGGATAACAACAATCTGACCACATACAAATTTCAAAATCACATGCTGTGTTAGAGAAAAGCTTCATCACCTTAAGAGTTTTTAGAGATTTCTTTTCTGTAAACCCACAAGTGAGAATTTTGATCTGAAAACCTAAGCACATGAGCTGTTAGATACGAGACACTCTGAAATTATTGTGTTGAAATTGCCCCCAAAAATAGGGTTTTCTACTAGATGCAAAGACTCGATAGTTAGATTCCGCAACCTAAACATGACCACAAATTTCGATTTCTAAATCTAAGATAAGACTTTCACGATCCTGAAGAGTCTAGAAGAGTTAATCGGATCTGCTTTACAGATCTCTTGACTTAATTGAGATCTACTTTAAGAGGTATAAAACCATTGAAAGAGGAGAAAAGCACTAACATTAAGAACGAAAGAGGAAGATGAGCTTTGCCTGGGAGGAATCAATCGAGACAATGACCTAGTTGAGAGAGCAATCAGACGAGACGGACTATCTATAAGTTTTTCCTAAGCTCATCAGAGTTTCGTTAGAGAATGAAAAAAACAAAAACAAACAATTTACAATTAAAGATATTTTTCCGAAAATAATAATTAAAAAAAAAAACAGTTTGGTATTTTAAAGGATTAGAAAATTTTACGTAGAATTTAGAAATCCGTAAAGAATATGGAACTTTTAAGTTTCGAGAGGAGGGAGTCGAGGGACGAAACATCAGGTATAGAAAACTTCACGATGTCACTCATTCAGATACACTCAACTTTCAGAATGTTGCTCAGCCCTGACATTGTAACGCATTAGCCTCCTAGTGGAGATCGAGAATCATCAAACTCCAATTGTGCATCTTTCTCAACAGTCCAATATTCAATGTTCTTGAATATCCTCTATGTTGTGCCAAGTTTGCTTTGGTTTTAATGTCTATTACTTTTTGAATAAGTTGTAATATACATTTGGCTGTTTATCAAACACAGTCTCTTTCTTTCATGCCTTCATGGTAGTAATACTCCCAAGGTGCAGATAAGCCAAATACTTTGTTTGCCTAGGACTACATAAATTGCTCGGCCGACCACAGAATCTTATTTTGTGTCAGATATAATAAGATCTCTCTACATTGTTTTCATACCTCATTTGCCATAGTTATAAATATAGTGTTTGTGCATTATAAACTCGGAATCTAACAACGAATGTAAGATGAATCATCACAATATACATATTCATATTACCTCATATAATCCCCTCAAGCGTGTTCATATGATCCTGCACCTCTTTGATTTGACCTTCACATGATGATTAGTAATCATACTTAATTTGTATTGTTCAGATAAATGTTCATTTCATCAAAGTCCTTGAATGTTGAGCCAAGCTGAAAAACCCCCCAAAAATGATAATCAGAACCTCAATGCTGCAAATTATCACTTAATCCCAAAACTTGAAACCGGATTGTGATTCACATTCAATAGTGTTTTATACTTACCTCCTTGATCCGGTTTCTGAGGTTCTCGATTTGTAACCGGTTCTCTGATCTGAACCTCTCGACATTTCGCATAAACTCATCCATCTCGGAGCATTTAAACTTGTAATACTTGTCCCTGTCTTCGTCTAACTGTTTCAGCTCTTCCACCTCGCTCTTGAGCATTCTATAAAAATCGATCGATTATAAGCATCAACTGATATGATATAAGCATCCAGCCACCAGGAATCGAGACAAAATAAAACCTGAATTGGTGAACAGAGCAGAGGTATTTGGAATTTTGATCTTGGATGGTAGATCTGAGAAGTGTGATCTTGAGGTTTTGAGCAGCGATTTTGTGGTGGAGCATCAAACATCTGCGTTGTATGGTATGGATACTTGCCTGCTTGGATGCCAAAATCTGTGATTTGTTCGCTTGTAGCTCTTTCTCCGCCTAACAAACAATCATAAACGAAATGTTCCAGATTGAAGAACATTGGTGAAGTGATACTGGAGATTCGAAACAAAGGAAATGGGAGAGTGCTGGATTGGGAAACATGATTTCACAGTAAAAGTAGAGCAATAGTTGATGATCAAGCATATGCAGCCATTCTCGTATCTTCATTCTTCACTCGATAATTGAAGAGAGAATAGGATCCGTAATACCTGGAGAAGATGGAGTTGTTGGTTTCTGGTGAACTCCATTTGATCAAGTCTCTCCTTGAAAGCTGCAGAAAGCGTCATTGCTGCAACTAGAGAGCAAGAGTAGAGAGCGAAAGAGAGAGAATTTTTCGAATTTTTTTTGGAGATTGGAGGAGTGTCGCGTGTGTATATATGAGAAAGATGGACCCATTTACGGCCCAAAGCTTGCACGTCGAGTCGACAGTGAACCAATTGGCTGGAACAAATCAGTCAGTTTCAAACTTTCAACAATGAAATGATTCCATTCAAGTGTTCATACATGGTTGGATTTTACAGCAAGAAATTCCCCAAAACTAAGGTACACACATCAATTGAAATTGGAACAACACACAAACCAAATCGGCTTCGCATCAGACTGACTACTTGACCGCAGCGGAAGAAGGAAGATTGGTGAGGAGAGGAGCACGAACCTCCGTGTCTTCGTCGGGATCGTAATCAGTATTCAGAGATCTGTCGATGGCTTCACGCCCAGACTCAAGGCAAGGCTTACATGCCATCTCTATCGTGATCCACGCCAAGATCACTCCTGCTATTGCTATCACCGCGCTCGTTAAAGCCGCCATCAAATTTGGATCTCTCCTTCTCTTGTATCGCGACTCACAAAGTTTGGGACTGATTCACCATTATGATCGACGTGACTCTCTTCCCTCAATCATACAATTTAGGGAGCAGATTTGGTAAATGACAATTCTGTCCTTCTCTTGGCAAAGCCCTGTCTATAGGTTTTGAAATGACACATTTGCCTTTTGCCCATACTTCTAGGGTAGACGGGATACAACCACACAGAAACTTCATAAACCGGCGCTGCTCACACGAAACTTTGACATCTTATTTTAGCTACACAAAACTTTATAAATGGTTTTAAACTACACAAAGTTCTTTGTTTCGGGCTTAAACCACATGATCGTCTAATTTTAACGGTTTTCGTTTAAACCGTATCTAAACCATGTTAAATCGAATTTAAACCAAATGCCCAATTTAAATTTGGTCTACAACCAATGATTTCGATGATTAACCAAAATCAAACCCTAAACCCTAAACCTTTAAACCAACACCAAATCATTGGTTGATTAAGTTCTATTTAACACGGTTAAGGTACGGATTAAATGAAAACCGTCAAATTAGACGATTATGTGGTTTAAGCCAAAAATAAAGAACTTTGTGTTGTTTAAAACCGTTTATAAAGTTTTGTGTAGCTAAAGTAAGAAGTCAAAGTTTCGTGTGGGCAGAGCCGGTTTGTGAAGTTTCCGCGTGGCTGTACCCCGTCTACCCCATACTTCTACGTCAAACTTAGAGCCAAATCCCAAAAGTTTAATTTAGGTTTACTGATTATTTTTATTCTAATATGAAATCTTTTATTTGGTGCAGATTGACATTTTTATTTTTGAGACAAACAAGATTTTAAATGAGAAAAAATTCACTAGTAAAATTTTTTTGATTATATTTTGATTTAAGAACTCCTAAATTCATTCGCAGTTCGGAGTCAAAAGTTTCGCTTTGTACTAACTTCTAAGTTTCCATTATGTTTATGAAGTCCACCAAAATCAACGTCTTTTGCTAAAAAATATTCATAATAATTTTCTAAAATATCTGTTACAACAATTGATTAATAAGGTTGCTTACTGATCGAAAATATTGGTTTTTCCGCTATAATAATTGATATACGACTATGTTACTACATCTAGAATTAGCCAAAATCATGTATTTACGAATTAAATAAAGAGATATGAATTAGAATGACACACACAATTATTAAAAATTACTGGAATGACACAATCTAAATAGAGTTAATTAACTCAATAATACTATTTTGGTTGGAAATTAGTTGACTATACCCACTTGACATTTTATTTAGTTCTTCTATACCTATTTGACCTCTCTCTCTCCCCAAATGACCCAAATAACCTTATACTACCCTCTCTCATCTATACACCACAAACACACTCACCATCATATACAATATATCCCTCTCTCTCTTTCTTCCTCCACCGACACACTCACAATCTACAATATCTCTCTTTTTCTTCCTCTTATTCTTTGTAAATTTTCCTCAAATCTCCTTATTTTTCTTTGTTTTTCACCAAACATATATATATATATATATGCATATTTTTAGATTCGCATTTAAAACAGTTCTTCGGTAATATTGGAGATTTGAAATTATAATTAATATTCATGTTATACATGTAAACACAATGTGTACATGTCTAATAAAAAGAATGGAGAAAATTTAGACATCTAATTCAGAAATTATCCACACTTTAAAAGGAAAGTTAGACATCTAATTCACACTATAAAAGAGTAATAATAAAGTTGACTCATCTATAAAGATTTGTAGACATCTAATACATATTTTAAAACAAACATGTTATTTTTAAAAAACATGTTAATTCATGTTTATATGACTAACAAACATATTAGTTTTGGGAAAACTTATTAGCTCCGATTTGGTATGTCTAACCAAAATGTTATCATATAAAACATATATTAGCTCGTCTACATAAATATGTAGATACGAACTCGCCAATCTTTAATTCATGTTTATATGACTAACAAACATATTAGTTTTGGGAAAACTTATTAGCTCCGATTTGGTATGTCTAACCAAAATATTATCATATAAAGCATATATTAGCTCGTCTACATAAATATGTAGATATGAACTCGCCAATCTTGATCATGAGTTAGACGTGTAATATAAAATTTAGTGGTAACAAATGTTACAAATCAAAATCATAAAAAACCCCAAAATCATAAAGATTGACGAATCAATATCATACGATTCTCCTTGAGTCCTACAATTTTCCTCTAAACACAGAGCAAAATCATACAAAAATCCCCAAAAATGTTCGATTGTACACTCTAAAAACATAAATTAAAACTCAAGCGAAATTATAAAAAAGTAAACATGAGAAATTTGAATGAAATGATAAACATACACATTCTCTTCTTCAACACTTGGACTTGAAATCTTTCCTTAGTCTCCATCTTCTTCTTCTCGATCTCTTCTTCTTTCCCTAATCTTCATCTTCTTCTTCTTAATCTCTTCATCTTCTCCATAATCCCTTCACATCGAATCTCTCTGTTTCTCTCTTTTTATTTTCCTTTCTCTCTCTTAGTTTCTAGATTTTTCGCCGACCAAAAAAAAAAAAAAAAAAGTTTCTAGATATTTCTTTTGGGGTAGATAAGAAAAAGAAGAAGAAGAAAAGTTAAAAGAGAGAGAGAATAAAGTATAAAGCAATAAAGTAGGGTGAGTTGTTTAATTAGAATAGGGGTGTTTGTGTATTATTCAAAATACCGTACATCCCAAAAAGTAATGGGTATATGGAGCTAAATATTTTGTCAAAAGGTATTATAGGACCTAATTACTCATCTAAATAAAATGTACTAGAATAACACACATTTTTAGTAAAATGTCCAAAAACCCACCATCTATTTTTTAATTTACTTGTGTGTCATTTACCTATTTATTTTTGTTTATTTGATTAATATCTAATATTAATATAAAAAAATAAACAAATGAAAAGCTGAAATAAGAGAAATTCTAAAAAATACCATAAAAATGAAAAAAAAAAATGTTCCAAAAATAAAATTCATTTCCAAAAAATATTATTAATTAATTATATCATATTTGAACTGATAAAAACAATTATTTCATTGTAACACATTTAAACTAATAAAAATTTGATTAATTAATTATAACATATTATTTGAAAAAAAAATTCGATTTTTGTTTTTGGAAATATTTTTTTGAACATTTTTAAAAAATCGGAAAATACGAAACTCAAAAATTTATTTAAATGAAAAGGTTTTTTTGAAATTTTTTTCTCGATTTTTTTTTTAAAAGAATAAATTCAAACATTTTTTAATGAGATTTCTATATTTAATGTAATAAAAATTATTATTTTCAAAAAAAATTCAATATTTAAAAAAACAAAAATTTAAAACAGTTTTTTTATATTTTTTTTTTGAAAATTTTTAGAAAATCAGAAAATAAAAAGCTTAAAATTTTATGTAAATGAAAATGGTATTTGGGGATTCGAACCATGGACTTAGTGGTTCAGAAAGTGCACTTTACCAATTATGCTAACGAAATATTACAAGTTTATTGCATATTTTGTTATTAAATTTTAATGTAAGATAGGTTATGTAAGTCACATTCTTTGGTAGATCCAGCACTGATCACATGTAAAAAATCTGTCATCCACAAAAAAATCTGTCATAAGGAATCTGTCACCAAAGAAAGTGTCATTCTAGTCCAAAAATGGTCTACCGTCACAAACTTGTAAAATATTTGTCACCAAACAAAGCAATTTTTAGTTTAAAAAAAAAAAATCTGTTGTAATTACAAAAAAAACATGTCACCACGTAGGGGGTCATTCTAGTAATTTTAAATTATTCATTTTGCAAAGCATACTTTTTAAAAGATTGTCACCAAAGAGATGGTAAAAAAAAAAACCGTCATCACGTGAGAAAAAAACTCTGCAGCAAATTAAAAAACCTGTCAAAATTTTTGAACATTTTCCGAAAAAGTCTATTGTTCAAAATAAAGTTTGTGCTTTCATCCACATTAAAAAAAAAAACAAGTCTATGACACTCAAAAAAATTTCGAGAATATTTTTAAAACTGTCATTTTAAAAACAGTTTGTCAATTTAAAAACAGTTTGTCATCACATTCGAAAATATTTACGCAAATATTACTAACTTACCTTAAAAAAAAAAAAAAAAAACCTGTCAAAAACACAAAAGTCTGTCATCAAATGGACGACAGACTTTTTGAGTGGCAAATCCGTATATATCTGAATTTTCTATTTTTTCAGCAAAAAATTGAGTGGCATTTGCTGTAATTACCATTTTTATAACCAAATGGTCTGAGGGCAAGGTGGTCATTTATAAATATATTTTCCCTCCAAATATTGAGGTGTCAAACTAGTAATTTTTCAATAATTGTGTGTCATTCTAGTTTTTTTCCTTTAAATAAAAGAGTTCATAAAAGTCAGGACATGTAGCCTAGTGGTTTGTGCTAGTATCGTCACTGTGACACCGCCTGGGTTCGAGCCCAGCTTAATGCATATTATTGTTGTTGACAAAAAAAAAAAAAAAGTTCATAAAAAGAAATATGAAAGTCTTACATTTAAATATTTATTAATTATCATTTTAAATTTATTGATTACATTTTTTATTTTTAAATCTATATTATTCAAAATTAATTTGAAACATGTTAAAAATTGGTCTATGTTAACGATTTTTAAAATTCGTCTCAACCTCAAAAATGTCTCCTTCGAGTATATTCTTTTTTATCGACAACAATTCATGAATCTAATTACAATCTCTTATGAAGCTAATTACAATCCCTTAAGGGGAATTTGACAACCAATATCCAATCATTTAAAAAAAAAAAGAAAGAATCCGTCAATGTACTCAAGGTACCAAATCCCAAACCTCCTAAGAAGGAGACTGAAGATGCTTTATGTAAGGCCATGAGGGAAAAAGTGGTGATTGAATTAGCTTTTGTGGATGCCATAAAGACTTCATCAGCTCTCAAACGTTATGTCAAGAGGATGGTTGCAAGCAATGTCAGCCTTGAAGAGGGGGTGTATTGCTGATCAACAAAGATGTTAGAGTGGTGCTAATGAACAAGATTACACCAAAGCTACCGGACCTAAAGATATACATTTTTTTTGTTATTGTTCTATACTTATTGATAATTTAAACACTCTTTGTGTGATTTAGGATCATGTGTGAATCTCATGCCATTTGCAGTTGCCCAATGAATGTGAATGACATTATTCAATCTTACAAAGGTCTCTTTGATCCCAGATGATAGATCATTTCAATATCCAGAAGGTTTGCTTGAAGATGTCCATGTGAAGATTGGTGAATGTTCATACCTGCTAATTTCATCGTCGTGCAATATGATGAAAAGCCTAAGGATCTTCTTAATTTTGGAAGGCCATTCTTAGCTACAATTGGTGCCTTGATTGTTTTCAAGAAAGGAAAAATCTCACTCAACATAGGCGATCTAGAGATGAAAATTAGCATGGACAAACAAATGAGAAGACCCACAATCGATGGACAAACCTTCTAAGTATACACTCTAACAAACATCGTTGAAGAGGTATTCCATGCATCCAGGCGATCTCTTGAAAGGGTATTGGAGTGTTCTACTACTTACGAGTATCACCTGGATGAGCTTTTCTCACCAATGAGACAACATTTAAAGAGATGAAATACGATCCCAAATGGAGTATCTATTCATTCTGGAGGAAGTTTAAACTCACACACGAGATATCCACAAGCTTAATGGATCTCTTAATACCGAAGATTGACGCAGAGGATCAGTTCCACGCAACATATTTTTGGTTTGTGATGAAGACGTTCCCCTTCATAGATTGTTCTAAGATTTTGACACAATCTAGTGAAAGATGTTAGATTTAATATGCAAGTGAAATAAACCAATTTCAAATGGTTAGATCTTAAGTTATGTTGATTATACTAAAGTTAGATTGTGCAGACTCAAAATGAAGCAGCTAATTAAAGAACGTGAAAGAAATTTGATTGAATGCATTCCGATTTGATATAATGGAGAATAAAATGTTTCTTGAAGTCCATGAAGAGCCCATGATAATCTTAAATCCCAATCAATCAAATGTAGAAGTGGAATTCGATTGAATGAAGGACTATTTTTACAAAAATGCTTCGGGACACGTCCTAGAATATTTAGTTGTTGCCAACATCTATATGTTGGAGAATATTCGATCGAATACTGCAAGATTCGATTGAATCCAAATCATAAAATTGGATATTCGGATTTTCATCCAATGATTCTCTCCTATCACTTCAAGGAAACCCTTACATGACACACATTCTCTATATAAATACATTTTTGTGGCAGAAGATACGAGTACCTCTCCAAACACCAAACTCTCTGGAGAGAGCACTTTGCTTTTAGTTTTTTCTTAAACTCTTTTGCTATTTCATTTTATCGTTGTAAGGGAGAAGATCTCATCCTCTTTGTCTTCTGATTTGAAGAATTTTTCGGAGCCCTTTCTATTTACTTATGGATTTGATCTCTATGTTTTTTTACATGGTTATTTCATTCATATTTGAGCAGATCTACTATTGGGACTAAGAGTTTTCAAAGGGGGTTTCATGACTTGATAGCAAGACATGATTGATTAGAATTTATATTTGTTGCATGATTGCTTCGATTAAAGCCTTAGTGATATGTTATATATCAATCTCTTCTTCTTGACAACTTGATTAGATCAATATGACTTAGTATAAATTATACGTACCAACTTTTGTTGTTTACTTTCCTATTCACCTTTGTGACTATTGTGTGAATTAGGTTGTTATACATGTTTAATCATGACTATGAAAATAGAAAGATTGATATTTAACAAAATTTATCTAGCTAGATCCTGATCAAAAGCTTAATCTATGAACCCTAAAGAATTTTCTAAAACCCAACACTTGCTTATTTATATTTTATTTTATTTCACATGTTCACTTCTTCTATCGAACGATAAAACAATTCGATCGCTTGAACCTCCAAAAACTATATTTTGTTGCTTAGGTCAAGTCGAATCGAGTTTGTTATTGTATACACGTTTTTCTATTGGATTCGAGCCCTAAATACTATTGTGAGAGCATATGCGCTTGCATGATTATTTTGGGTTAAAGCTTAATTCCATCAACCACCCATAAGAGGTGAAGAAACTTTAATCGCGTGCAAGGGTTTAATATTCTTTTAAATATCTTGAAAACAAAGAATCTAAGATTTGATAAAACCAACATAATTTCTTAACCAAAAAAGTCACATCACAATTTCCAAATAACGGAAATCAAATCCACCTTCATTTTCGTTTTGATATGTAGAACTTCATTTACAGAAAAAAATAAAAGACTGAGCCAAAAAAGATATATTTAATTATTCTAAAAGTCTCAAAAATCTGAATATTGACTTGAAGTCCAAATATCCTCATAAAATACCGATGTTCTTAGGCTAATAAGCAGTGTTCTAAAATACATTATAAACTAGTCGGGCGGTTGACTACCATAGGTGTATATATGGATGTTTCTACGGGGTATATGCGGTGTATTTATTTTTTAGAAATATAATAATGATAAAATATATAATAAATAGTACATAGCCTTTATACTATCATATATAAGTTGATAAGATTCTAAACTTATATACATTGATTTATCAAGTAGAAATCCATATTTAAATAATTATAACTTCTTCTTATTTTACTTTACTAAATTTGAATCATGAAAAAATATATTTAAGTTATTAGGCTATAACAAATAGAAAAATAAGAAATAAAATAAAAACTAACAAAGAAGAAAATGAACGTTAATTTGGATTAAATAAATCATAAAAATTGTAGATGTAAAACAAATAATTTATAGTAGGATTTGACTAAACTAGAAAAGAAATATATATATATATATATATATATATATATA
>OVAF01001967.1:714-18297 GCA_900406245.1 Odontarrhena argentea | reverse complement strand
GCTTTAAATCAGGGCGGTGAAATGTTAAGTGGGCTGTGCTCAGCCCAGCCCACACAAAACTAATCTATATTCATAATTGGATTGGTCGGTTTTGTTCTCTATATTTATATATGGAAAGAACAAACAAAATTTCATCTTTTCGAAAGAAATTCAAAGAACGTACATGCTTCACATCATTTAAAATTTTAAATCAAAATTATGTAATACAATAAATGTATATTAAAAAAAAAAATAAGAATTTTAACAAAATACTATTTCAAGTTTATATATTTTAGTCACCTGCAACACGTTAAAGTATTGATAAAGTTCCCATAATTTTTCTAAGATTCCAAATTAATGGTTATGAATATAAAAACTAGCTAGAATCATAGAATCGAACTAATATGTATTTTCATTTCTTCTCTTAAGATTGAAACTCTGGAAAAAAAAAAACACATAATTTAAAAATGGTAAACCCTTATTCTCGTTATAAGACAACAAACCCCACATTTAAAGGTCAATTAAAAATGAAAAAAATAGTGCAAAAAAAAACAAATCGAATATACTCTGGCGACACCTAAACACAAAGATAATAGAAGTAAGACTTAGGACATAAGCTTTTTGCATCTCACAAGACGCAAACGCGGTTACTTGGAATCATACACCAAGTGTTCTTAATACGCGCAGACATTTTATCCCTATATATACAAATGTTTCTATAAACACACACATTAACAATACACAAACCAAAAGATTACCATTAAAGCAAAACACAAGATTTCATCAAGACAAAACGTATAAGGCTCATTACAATACTTACCAAGACAATGTTTGATTGGATCCATGGAAACTCTCGCTTACCACTCTCCTTATCTGTACGTTTCCATCAATCTCTTTTCGCTCGATCTTTTTCTTTTGTTAATAACAATGTTCTTCATTTTCTAATTAATGTGTTTACTTTCTTATGGTGTTCAAGATTGTGGAGCTACTGGTAGATATGGATTGTCAAGGATGTGAAAGGAAGGTTCGAAGAGCCATTTCCAAACTCGATGGTAAGAACATCGATTTTGATTTGTATCATTTAGCTTATACAGAATATTGATTATAATGCAAAGACTATATATTGATGATTAACATTGTAATTTTTATATGTTGTAGGAGTGGATACGGTGGAGATAGACGTGGATAGACAAAAAGTGACGGTCACGGGGTACGTTGATCGGGAAGAGGTTCTCAAGATGGTGAAACGAACGGGACGAATAGCGGAATTCTGGCCATTTCCATATAATGGATATTATGGAGACTACTATACGTACCCTAGTCAGTATTTGGAACTATCGACAAATCATACAGAAAATACTTCTTCATACAATAAGAAGTATGATTTCTACAACGACGATTTTCAGAACACAGAACCATCTTTCAACGGTTATTATACTCGTCGTGCATCTCAAAAAGTTGATGAAAATGCTCTTCATCTATTTAGCGATGATAATGCCAATGCTTGTGTTATCATGTGATTTTTGTATTAGTTTTGTATTATTCTTTCATTCGTTTATTTATTTCATGATTTAGCAACACCAAAAAAATTCTTGTAATTGATGTTTTACCTTCTGTAATGTAAGTTAAATACATATTGTATTTGTTTTTGTTTTTCTTTTTCATAACAAATTTCAACACCCCAAAACAAAAACAAATATATAACAAGGCATTCTTAGAATTTCAAAAGCAAAATAACTATGATGTTGTTTAACAAAAACATTGTGAAATTCTTTGCTTTTATTAATTTCCTTGTTTTGAATTACGAACTTTATTTTCAGTTTGGATATGGTTTAGTAATGTGATTAACAAAACACTGTGAAATTCTTTGCTTTACCGTTTTTCTTTTTTTGGGCTCAACAACAACTACATACAGGGCCGGTCCAACCATATATGGTGACCGAAGCGAAACCAAAACGTGTGTTCCTTTATGTTAATTTCAACTCATAGGTAATAGGAAGTACTTTATATATAAAGAAGGTATCAACTACACAAAGGTTTTTCGAAATATAATTCTGACTCTGCTTAGAGATTTCTTTTTAAAAACCTCTAAAAGAATCATGATCAAGCTTATAAATTCAATTCCTATAAAAACAATTGGCTTGGGGGCCCTAAGCGGTTGCTTATCCTGCCTACCCTCAAGTCCAGCCCTGACTACATAGTAACCAAATTCAGTACAAAAGACAGTCTATCACCATCGGCACACACTGTTTTATCTAACTTGGCATTATAGAATACATCTAGGGGACATGATGATTCAAGAAGAAAAAAGTCTCTTTCACTATTTTGTCGACTGATTCACTCTTCAAGTGAGCCACCACTTTATGCTCCTTAATTCGTAATAGCAAACCTCGGGTGTCATCTGTAGTCCCAACAAGGGCCATTCATGATGTGTTTCTTCCATAGCATCAATAAGATCCTTGATGTAAGGCTGGAAGATCACTCTTCCATAGCATCAATTTGATTTGTTCGTTGTCTACAAATATCCTATCTTCTAGTTAGGATTTATATAGTTCTTGGATCTTAAGCTAAGGTAAAGACTTATAAGAAGAAAAGGTGAAAACATAGGAAAATATCACTCTCAAGTCTCAAGCCATATACGCTTTTCCAATTTCATTATCGCAAACATAAAACCTATAAAAGTTTATAATTAACAATGAAGGTATTAAAGAGATTTACTTTTTTCTAGGTGGACTATACATGTGTACACACACAAATTAAAGGCTTTATTTTTTTTTGATGTTATCTCGTTAGATGTATATTTCTCAACATAAATTTGCAACATTTTATAAGTTGAGGTCAATGAATCAAGTAATAATTAATTTTTTGCTAATTCTTTTGTTTGTATTCAAACTCTACTTCTTTTTCTAAAATAACATGAAAAACAAAATAAAAGTTTAATCACTTCCAAAAACCTATGAGCCAACTAAGTTGAAGAGCTTAATCTTTTGTGTTTACATACATTGATTGAGTAATTCATGTATTTCACTATGTTCCATCATCAAAATTTAATCAAATTCCCATATTAATTATTTA
Source organism: Odontarrhena argentea (assembly GCA_900406245.1). NCBI lineage: Eukaryota > Viridiplantae > Streptophyta > Magnoliopsida > Brassicales > Brassicaceae > Odontarrhena > Odontarrhena argentea. Next base: position 15,243 of record OVAF01001967.1, on the reverse strand, counting down.
ATTAAATGTTTTTCTCTAAATTCATACGTCACCATTTAAATAAATAAAATATGAATCAATGATATAAGTATTTTACTACTCATCTTTGTTGTGAGAGTAAAGTTCATTTATTTAAACAAATTCAACTATTTTGGATAAGTAAATAATTAATTATTGGTATGAGAACGTGAATAATATGGAAGAGGAGAGCAAATCCACAAAGAAAAAGACTTTCCTGAACATCAACTACAAATATTGTTTCAAGAAAATTTACCAATTTACCAGTTAATTAAGAAAAATAAAAATGAAAATGAGTCCTACAACCTCTTCCTGATTTACCGATGTTGATTCTACGGAGATGACAACGGTTCTCTCTGCAAACAAATTCAAGCTACTCCAATCCTTATCTGATGATTCATCAGAGACAGCTAATGAGGATAAGGATTAACCTAATTCTAGATTGTTCTAGTGAGTCTATAAAAGTCATGAGAAACCATTTGTAAAGTATTATCGAAAGTGAAATAAAAGTAGAGAAAGTACATCTCTTTCCTCTCTTCTTCATGGGGATCAATCTCCATCTTAGGATAGACAGTATTCTCTAAATCCCACCATGTTTTGAGATGTTTTACTCGCTCAAAAAAAAAAAAAAAAGGAAATCAATATTCCATCATAACAATATCCCTTATGAGCTTTGCATATCAACTAAGTTGAAAAACTTAATCTTTCATGTTTATTGAGTTATCAAATCCGATAAAAATAATTTTAATTAGATGCTTTATCTAGGTCCATAATTCACTACTTAAATAATAATATCTAACTCTTTTTTTACAGTTCATCTTTGTTGTGCATGTAATGTTCATCAATTCCAACAAATCAACTATTTTGGAGAAGTTAATAATTTATTATTACTGTGAGAGAGAAGAGTACGGAAGAGAAGAACAAAACCACAAGGAGAAATAACTCTTCACAAATATCAACTCCAAATAGTATGAAAAAATTTACCAATTAGTTGAAAAAAATTAACCAAGAATATCACTTCTACTAAAAAAAAAATTATTTTTGAATCTTCTATGTAAATACTATAAATAGTATGATATGCGATTTTATATTGATTCTCCACTCTTATTATGTTTTTGGTATCAAACAGCAAATTTCATCTAGTTTAATATATCCTAAAAGCAAAATTATTATTATTATTTTATTTTATTTTGGTCACGAAAAGAAAAATTGTATATAATCCTAAAAGCAAGATTAGATCTAATCACGTACAAGTTTATATTAGAAATCTCACAACATAACCAAAGAAATAAAGAAACAAGGTTTTTATTCAAAGGACTCTCTCTGATTCAAACTCAGGCTTCTCCGAGCAAGAACAATGACAAAGTTAAGATGGGCCTCAACACAATCAAGCCCACCACAGCAGCCTCGGATTCCTCCAATGTTCTAAGTTCTAACGTTCAACTCTTCCAGAAGCAGAGCAACACACCATTCTCATGCTTGTGAAAAAGCTACAAGTCTACAACTCATCATCAGAAACAAAAGGATGAAGCTATTCGGATATTTAGATACATATATACTCGAAAACCTAGTATTCGAATTCACTTCGTTTTGTTTTGTTTAATATCAAATTTTATGATTCATTTTAACTTGGAAAAAATATAGATATATACAAGTGTTTGTATTTGTTAAATGTTCAAATATTCATGGATTAGATTTATTATTATATTTTTAAATTAATAGACTTTTTCAGCTATAAAATGGACTTTTTTAATACATGATAAATTCAGTGCAGATTAAGGTTATCATACATAAAAAAATTGTAAAAACTTATATTTTTATAGGTTTAAACTTTATATTATAAAGAGAAAAAATATTACATTAAATACAAATAACTCTACATCCATAAATATATGGACGAGAGCGGATAATCGATCATTTTGAAACTAATATCTATGTTTCGTTTTTGTTATTTAGGGATATTACACTTACAGATTTGTTTTGCTTCTCGATTTTAAAGATATGTATGTCTTTTTGGATACTAAATCGAAGTGGATTTAATGAATTTTATTGAGCCAACTTTTATGTTTAAGTATCCCAAGACCGACCCACATGAGATGATAGATAGGTGTCTAGATGTGATTCAGACAAAGTAGATAGATATTTGATATCACAAACCCCATCTCTCTCAGGTGCAACCACCAACCACTTCTATATTTGTCGACGTTGCAATATTAGTCTTAGTTCTGACTCTATATATATATTATAATCACTTTGGTCAATCATCTTATGGTCCCTCCTTCACATTTATTGCTAAGTTTTATTAGTCTCCTTCCACCGTCCACATGTTACCAAATTTTTGTTACTTGATACCAAATTTATTCACTCGAAATGTGATAGTGATCCAAATCTCGTGTCCACATTGGCGTCTAATTCTAATGGGTTAGTTACGTTTATAATCTCAATGGGACATTGGTGTCTTGTGATTTAGGAGTGAAGAATCAACGCAAGTGACGTTTTTCACTATCAAACCTCAAAAGAAGAAGACTGATGATGATGATGATATGATCAATGGTTGCTTCCTCTTTTGTGGCATTGACGTTGACTCACTTTAAAACTTACGTAAGGTTCGCTATTGAAACTTTGAACAACTTCAAATTCCTTGTAGACTTTTCCTCATATTTCCTTAGAATTAAATAGACTATTTTATTGTAACTTTTGTGTTTATTTTCAGATCACCAAACCCATTAAAGAGTTTTTTTAACAAATTTTAGAGATAGATGTAAAATCTTTTTGACTTGGGTTGTTGTCGCATTATCGTTTACTTTGACATGCTCTTCATTTCTTGTGGTGTAGTTGTTGAAAGATACTAATCTTTCTCTTTTGTGTAACTTGGTGTTATTTTAACACTACGCTTTACTTTTGTTAGTTTGTAACTTTGTATAAGCATCTAGTGATTGATTGGGAAAATTATAATAAAAATGAAAATTTGAATGGATTTGTATCAGTAATGGAGACATTATTGTGTGGTGGTGGTAACGTATATAATTGTCTTATGTGTGTATATTATTTTATTTTTATTATATACATGGGACCATCATGAGATATTCTTTTAGCTTGCTCACCAAAAAAAAAAAAAAATCTAATCGCATCATCTTTTACCTTTTCCTTTCACAAAAATCTTTACGGACAATGGACAATATGTAGAAGATGATTCATCTTTTTCGCTTTAATTTTATCCACAACTACGGTAAATTCTTACTATAAATTCTGTTTATCAAGAAAATTAACTTTAATAAAATAAATGTTGAACTAATATGAGTAATCGTGTGTTTAAGTTGCTTGAAATTTAATTATTAGTTGGAAAAAATATAAAGATGACTACTTTGTTGACTTTGAAATCCTTGTTTAGTCTTTAATAAAATGAGAGAAAATGGCATTTGAAATATAAAACTGTTAACTATTTTAATTTTTATACATGAAAGTAACACTTCAATAATGAAACAAATCCCAAATTGTTATCAATTGAAGAACATTTAAGAGAGATAAATTAGATTGTAGCATCCAAATTTCATCATTAATAAGACTGTTATAACAGATATCATCCACTAAAAGAATAAGCAAAAATAATTAAAGCATAAAATTTTCCATTCCCATTGATTCTCCCAAAAGTATGAACAAGTGACTCCATCATCTTCATAACCCAAAAAAAACAGAGAAATACAAGAACAGAAAAAAAAAAAAAAAGNAAAAATTAAAAAAAAAAAAAAAAAGTTAAAAAGAGAGATTAAATCTACAAAAGCACTAAATTAAAAATCCGACCAATCACATAACTTTCCACGACTCCAGCGTCGGAAAACTCGGATAACTATCCAACTCCACGGCGGCTCCACCAACATCCACAGTCGTCGTGACGGCATCACTCGTCTGATGATGAAACGAACCCACCGGAGCCGAAACAGAGCCTAACTCTTGATGATGGTTAGACAAAAACGACGAAGTATCAAGCGTGGGAACAATAGAAGAAGAAGTAACACACTGTTGCTGTTGCTGTGGTTGAACTCTACTAACAAGCCTATGAGGCTCTGGTTTCACGATCGGACAAAACATATTCTCATAACCACCACCACCGATGAACTTAGCTCCGGTCACTTGCTGAACCATCTGTCTGAAATTCGCCGCGTCGGCCGTTATAAACGTGGTCTGAGACTTCTTCGTGGAAACTCTAGCTCGACGCTTCAACGGCTTACCAGAAACACCAGGACCGTTACGTTTCCGTTTGGCACCGTTAACGGTTGCGAGCTCTGGATCTGAACCGAAGGAGACGTTGGAGAGAGTCTGAGGAGGAGAGAGATCGGAGAGAACGGTGGTGGAATCGAAGAAAGGAGAAGGAGAAAGAGGATCTACGACGGTGGAAATGGATTTTTTAAGAGCTTTAGCGAGGAGATCTGTGTCGTGAGAGAAAGGATCAGGGATAAGCCATGAGTCGAGGTTGAAGTTTGAACGGAATGATGACCATGGCTCTACGTTCGTTAATTGTTCCGACGACGCCATGGTAAAAATGGGAAGTAGAGAGAATATATCTTTGTAGTGGAGAAGAAGTTAGGAGAGTGAAAGAGGAAGCGAAGAGATGGTTAAATAAGGACGGCGTTTTGAAGAGAGAGAAAGAAACCGCGTGGAGAGGAGAGAGAGAGACACGCGTCAGCATGATTGTACGGAAGTCTGACTCAGCCTTGTGGGCTTCAAGTCTACGGTCTTATTTATTAAACCCATTTCTTGTGTTTTGTTGTCTTGTGTTGTGTTCATCACTACGCCCCGTATTAGTTTAAGATAATGACCTTACTAATCTCTCTTTTAACATTATTGAAATATGGATTTTGAGATTGGGCCATGTGATTGAAAAAAAAAAAAAAAAAAACATAGTTTTTAATATCTGTGAGGGTAATTTCTTGGTTTTTATTTTGTTCTCTATGATTCAGTTATACAGTTTGATTTTAAGAAGACTCACAAATGCATTTAAACTGAATCAGAATTTGATTTGCCTCAACTAATCTAATATTGATAAATGTTAATATTTTTTGAAAAATAACTATAAAAATGGTATACGGCATTTTGTACAAGAGATATGAATAACAAACCTGGATGTTTTATTTGATCATTGTATAGCATTGTTTACTTCCGCAACTATTGGCTACTTGGGTCGTTCCTATTATAAAAAAAAAAAAAAAATCATGTTTGAATTTGTATTTGTGATATGGCTGAAGCAACTTATTCAATTAAAAATATCTTTTTTCAGAGTTTGGTCTCTACTAGTATTTATTGTCACAAACATACATTATGTGGCAAATATCACTTGTTTCCATAATCAGTTATTACGCACCGACTCTATTATTTTGTTCCCTCGAAACCGTTTTTGTACATTCAACTGTGAAACAGATTAAACATTAACCGAAAGTGAAACGCAATGTTACATAAATGCAGGTAGGCCTCTTTGATCAACACTACTACTAGTAGAGATATGTAGCTCTTGTGCTTTCTAATTACAATGTGCCTTAATTACAGTGATTTAAGTGACTCCTTTTTTTTTTTGCTAAAACTTCAAATTTTGGTCATTGAATATCTAGAGGTATCACATTAATTTTTTGTTTCTTTCATTATTGTAGTGCGGCAAAAAAAAAAAAAAAATTGTCTATCGATATCTATGCCAAATTGTATTTGTCAACATTGTAGTTCATGTTTTATATTTTTTTCATATAAATTAAGAATTTATTTACTTTTATCTTATGAAAAACATGTTTCATTATGAATTTTAGAATAACTCAACCAAAAAGAAGAACATTCAAAATGATCTCTGGCTAAAATTTAGAAGAAGAGAAGATATCTGAAAATAATTTCTAAAATCTAGCAATTGTTTGACTGATTCAACAAAACAACGACTACACATACGTAATCATTTTTAACATTGACTTATTTTTTGTCATTTTCCTTTATTTTTAAATTGTAAACTTGCCTTTTGTCAATGGGTAAATAAATAAAAACTAGCTAAAACTTGGGTAATTTAATATATTTTAAAGCATATTGACAACACCAATAATATACGGTATAATAATATTTGAGTGACTACACTTCTATAATTTTATTCATTGTAAACCTTTATATATATATATATATATATAGCCGGACTAAATTCTTCACTCCATTATTTTTCCCTTATTTTTACCATTTGAAAAATTCACAGGTGACTGACCATAATTATAGCTACACTAAAATATTCGAACTCTGACTTTCTTAACCCTATAATTATTGGTTTGTTTGAATTTTTATCTTCTTCATTCTTGCTGTTCAAAAAANTTTTAAAAAAAAAAAAAAAAAAAAAATAAATATTTTTAGCGGAATTTATCTTATTGATACATGAGTAGTCTTTTGTCGACAGGAAAAAAAAGAAGAGATAAGTATTCTTTATATGTGTTGTGTGTTGTATTCATAGCTTATAAACTACTTGAGATGATTATGTTTATTTAAAATACTATTTAGAACAATAATTCTTCAAATTTGAGATTTAAATCCTAACATATATACTTCTTCCCAATTGAATTACATTTTGATCAGGCATAATGGATCAAGTATAAATTCTGAATATACATATATCTAACTATATTATATTAAAAGGATCGGGCTTTATAACATGATCCTCCAATGTGAATGCTATTTGATACCATGCATGTGAAAGATTATAAACTTTTGTCTTAAAAAAACATTTAACAACTAAAATTTGCTTTAACTTTCTTGTGCATGCACTAGAATTGGGGGAGATCTAATTCTTTTCCATTAAAATTCCTAGCCCATATACACATGAAACATTGATACATAACTGCAAACTATATACTTTTTTTTTTCATTACACGCAATAAAAATTAAAAATGAAGATGCATTGTGGGAAATGGAAGTGAGACTGTTTAGGCTTTTGCATGAATCATGCATGGGAGATCTAAAATAATTATATGCCACGTCATCATTTTTTTAACTCTTTATAAAGTAAAAACGCGTTAATTCACATCTCCCATTGTCTGTTTCCGACTCACTTCTCCTTACACTGTCCCCTCCTCCAGCCCATTAATTTAAAAAATTATTTTCATTTCCACATGTCTTTGCTTTTCTTTCTTTCTTTNAATTTTTTTTTTTTCCCCATTTTTTTTTTTTTTTTTTTTTTTTTTTTTTTTTTTTTTTTTTTTTTGAATTGCTTCTTTCTTTTTTCAAGCTATCAAATAGTCTTTTACTTAATTTGTGATTATATTTGATAGCTCCAATAATCCACACTAACACTTGACTTATCTAAAAAAATTATGCAAGTTTGTTAGGTACATACAATATAACATTTTTGTGTTAAATTCAAAAACTGATTAATATAGAGTGTGAATGGTGATAGAGATTTACGGTACAAAATAAATTTTAGACGATTTGCGGTGCATTTTAAAAAGTCTAAACACATACTACAAATCAAATACCGTTTATATAAAATTATAAAAATAAATACGATTTAACGTAAATATGAATACTAACATAATAAAAATTACCAAAATTCGTTTTCAAAAACAGCATTTGTTGACATAATACTTCGTTTTATTCTAAATCTAAGATGTGTATTTAAGGTATAATTATATATTATATGTATTATGAAGTTTTTTGTGATTAGTTGAAGTGGGTGATAAATGTTTTTTTAGTAGTAAGTATCTTTAATCTTCATGTTTTCTATGTAAAATATCCTATGGAATAGTAGTCGGTGAAATTTAGTCTAAACTTAAAGAAAAAAATAATCGAGTTTACGTTTTGTCTCTTGTTATAAAATATCACTAGACTCTAATATGGTTGAGTAATTAGATTATACATAGGTATGGTCTTGTGACTAAAGTAGATCAGAATTAATTTTGTTAACCACTTATTATATGTCAAGTTTACTAAAACAAAATCCACTAACGGATAATAAATCATTTCAGTTTAGCTAAAGATTCGGTATTTTTTCTTATATCAGCTTGTTGCTCCCACTTACGAATAGTTTAAGCATAAATAAATATATTATATCAACAAAATATTTATATGTCAATTGGGATAAAAAGCATTAGACATTAGGTCGTGAATTTCAATATTGTCTCTTCCGACTTGTCGCAGTGCCTCTTTCAACGCAAGTTCCTAGTGTTATCAAGCGTAGAATCTTGGTCTTGCCATGTCAAATTAAACTAATATACTACGTACTCCTTAATTTGTTTACGGATATATATAATTAATTTTAATACATTCCGCGTAAAAAAAAATAGGTGAGTTGAATTCTAGAATACATCCCAAGTCTTTAAATTTCGAATAGTCACAATGGCTCCCAGGGTGGAATAAGCGAAAACCGATTTTTGGTGTAACTAGAATTATAAAAATGTATAATATAAAATAAATGTGGTCATATAAAACAGTAAAAATAAATACGGTACATAAGAAAAGGTGGATAGTAATATAATAAACACAATTGCAAAATCTGCACAAAACCGCATTCAATCAATTTATTATATGTAATGATGATTTTTGGTAATGGTGAGTGAATTTCTCGATTAATATTGGAACGAGACATGTATTATTATAATGCAAGTACACATATGGGACCAATCCCCTTAAAGTTTTTTTTTTTTTTTGGGGTCATCAATAGTTTCTATAATTGTTAAGTTGAATCCCGATTTAAGCGAGTCCTGATAATAACGTAGTAACGTGATATGTGTAATTGGAGGAAACTGATTGCGTGAAGAAACCTATCTTTAGGAATATTACAAATTTGATATATGTATATATATCCAAACAATTATTTTTGTGTGTGTTTATGATAATATTAAAAGCGAAGAAGATGGACCCATGAAAAAACAGATGGACCAATCCTTTTTTCATAAGTCTCCTCGTTATTATTCTTTTGATATAAGTGGTCAATTATTGGAGTCTATCAAATTTGGATGACGTTGCCATTGTTCATTCGACATGCTTGTGATTTAAGGTTTACCATCATTTATGCACAAAAAGTAAAATAATAATTTGATAAATACCACCGAACACATATATATACAGAGTTTTGAACATCCCAAACTGTTTTTTTGTTTAAAGTTATACAAATATATCACTTCTTAAAACATATACAGAAAAAGATACTCCATATGTCCCATGCATTATATAACAATGTTAGATTTTTTTTGTTTCACTTTGTAAAATATTTTACAGATTTTAATATAGTTCTTTTTATTTTTTTTACATTTTGAATTCTATAATGTTTTCTCTAATTGATTAACTTGTATTTTCAACTAACTATTAATGATGTTACGTTATTAAAAAAAAGTATTTATATCTAAATCCTTTTATATTTTTGAAGGAAAGAATATATATTTTTAGAGAATATCTATGCTAGATTTGAAAAGTAAAAGAAAATAATATTATTGTTTTTCTTAGAAACTTCTAAAAATATCGAGTCAGCATACAATTCTGTAGATAGACGTCATATTATAGTTGTGCCAACACTTGATAATTAAAGTTTCGGTGACTTCGGTCATTGACAAATAAATAATTATGAGAAGATGTAAACAGTGCATCATTATCAGCAATTGAGCGTAAAATTAATAAAATTGAGTTATGCGACCTTTCATTAATCAGGTTGGTACGTATCAAGTAAATGATAGTCATATACTATTACGACGGTCTTCGCATATTCGAATCAGTTTGCATATTAGATCGCTCATCGTTGAGTAAGACGACTCACGTGCGTTCAAGAGGTCCATTGTTCAGACCTAACAAATCCCAACAAATCTATATATTTTCGTTGAATGCAAATCTTGAAATAAGAAACTATATAATATGAAAATTATATTGTGTAACGTCTAGAACTCAAACAAATGATGACGGACTAGTGGTTCTTAAATTTGATGAGGAATTGTCTTGTAGATCTAAACAACATATCGATTTTCCTCAAATACGAAATTATCTAATAAATTCTATATATTCAGTCGAAATAGTGTTATCCGGTGAGTGGGTTACTCGACGATTACACTTTCTCTGAAAAAATTAATTAGAACTCAAGTCGATCAGTGAAACTGAGTCAATGAAATTTTAAACTTTATTCTACCATTTGATCATTTGAATTATTCATTAAACTTAAAGTTAAATTAGATATTTGCATATTAAAAATTGAAAACCATACTTAGTAGAAAAAAAAAATAATGTTTAAACTTTTTTAATGGTAATTTTTATAATTAATCCTAAATAATAACTAGTAAAGAACTGTTAATGTATAATGAATTCTTGTAATGAAATTAGTAAGTTGGATGAGTTTCCTACAGAATATATCTTTTGAAGTTTTGTACTAATTTATGAGCATGAAAACAAAACAAAGAAGATATAGAAGAAAGTCTAAGTGATTAATGAAAGATTAGAAAATGCAACTAAAGTATTTTGATAATAATCCACCGGAGGAAGAAAGTCAAGAGACGCCAGCGGTTACGTCATCATTTTTATAGCGATGTAATCATGACGGTATCATGACGAAACGCGTTTAATCCCAACTTTATAAATTAATTTATCAACATCAACTTTATATTTTTTTTATTATGAGATAATAATTTAACTAGTGTGATAAGGAAATTTTTTAAAAAGTAAAAAGAGAAAAAGAAGAGGAGGCACGTGAGAATGTTGACTTGAAGAAGCGGTCGTGTCTCAAAAAATGCATTGCGCCCAACGTTTTCTTCATCACTCCCAATACAGTCTTGTTCCTCAAGCTCAAGCTTCCCTCTCCTCTCCCAAAGATTCCTTTCACCTCAATAATTTATCATTATCACATCCGAAGTTATTCAAATATAAATATATACGTTTATTATGTCTTTTTTAATGTAATTGATCGTCAAGCAGTTCTGTTAATTCTATTTTAATCTATTAATCAAATGCAGATGATGTGTATATTACATTTTACTGTAAAAATGTATTCTTACGAAAAAATTAGATAATAAAAAACTTTAGTCAGGTGATTGAATATTTTTCTTTGTAACTTATTCTTTTTTAAAATTTAAGCTATGGAACCCAAAGCCTTATAGTAGAATAGATAATAAGTACTTACTGAATGTTAAAAAAAAAGTAGTTAATGCTTATTGTGTTTTTCCACCTAATTCACTCTACTAAATATCATTTTACATTTTTCTTTTTGTTGGAATACATTGATAATAGTTGGACCACCTTATTTTTTTACCTTTTAGCATCCCTTCCAATGTGAGGCCCTTATAAAATCTGGGCCCAATTGTCAGGATAAAGACTCATCATAAACCGAATCAGCTTCTGAGTTTTGTTACAAGAATTGAATGAATCTGGAAGAAGAGTTAATTCTAATAATTGCAAGACCAGTCTGACAATGTTGGAGATGCAGCAATAGAACGTTGTTATAGAAGAATTGAGTAAACATCATCTTGCTTTTGGATTAAAACCTTTATATTAAAGACAGAAATGTACACAATGTGTTAAAGTTTATACTGATTCTACAGACTTTGTTTTATGATTCAGATTCCAAATCAATCTCAAAAACCTTGACATGGCAAAGAACTCCTCCTGCATCATCTGCAAATTTAATCTTTCTTTTCTTCTCAACAATGTTTTCAGTTGCTGGCTTATCTTCATTGACCATACCCTGTAATAATAAAGAGAAAGCACACAAGTTAAAATCCGAGAGAAGATCAAATATCTCAGTTTGGTGTTTTTGAGTGTAAAAAAGAGTGTAGAACAAACCATGAGTTTGCAAAACCGATTACAATCACGTTCAATCATCGAAAGCCATTTCTTGCTAATCTCCTCAGTTTTCTCCGCATTTCCAATCAAACTTTTCATCTGACAAGAGACATCCAGAAAAAATGATTATCATGGGAAGAGAAAGTTAACGATTTAGACATTCAAAACAAACTCTCATGCTTTCTCATAGACAAAAGTACCTCATCAAGGTTGGACTCGGACATGTTGGAGGTGTTGCTTTCAGCTTGGAGGCATCTCTTTGTAATCTGTCTCATCGATTTCAGCTCTTTTGTGAGCTTAGCTGCAACATACTGGAAATCACGCATCTGCCCTTGAGAGAAAGAAATAGCTTTCTGCGTACATCCTTGTATAGAAGTGCATCCAGTGCTAAAAGGCTGCTGTTTTGTTGCTTGAGGATCTCGACGAGGAAACTTGCGTGTGGCTCTCTGATATTGTGGTTGCCGAGAATTATTTGCTTTTTGAATGGCTTGCTTTGGGTTTGGAATGATGTCTACTCGGTCAATGTTGTCCAGCCCTCCAGCCTTAAGAATCCTATGTGAGGTTTGGTTACTGAAATACAGTTTTCCTTTGGATTCTGGATTATAGTCAAGAACTTGGATTAGATTTAAAGTCTCAAAATGTAAAGCATACAAAAAGACTTTGCATTGACTTACTTTTACTCTTCTTCTCAGGTGAATCAGGATGCTCCATTGCCTTGCGGAGTTTTGCTTGAGAGGTGGGAGACAAAGCCTGAAAATTTACAAATGCATATATTGAGAAACTGCTTTTAGACAGCATGTGGTTTGAGTAAATTATACAGAAGACAAACCTTTCTTCCTGAGAGCAGCTTTTCAGGTTGATTGTGTGGCTTTTGTTGAAGGATACTGTCAGTCTCCTTAGCTGCTGTAACCTCATCGGGTGCCTTATAGGGTTGTGATGATTCATGATCTCCTACTTCATCGACATGCCCTAAGGATGCAGGTTGTTGTTGATATCTTTCAGGCAATTGATTTTCTTCTGCTGAATTTGCATTGGCATCAGGAACCAAATGCAACTTATCCAGTGAATCACAGCAGTTGGTAATATCAATTGCTTCAGGAAGTTCGTCCTTAGCAAGGTCTTCAGTTTCCCACACAACCGCGGTATTTTCTACCCCGAAGTCCATGATGGGCAAACTCGAGTAATCAATAGCAAGTATTTCTGGAACTTCTATCTTCACAACCTCCAAACCAGTTATGGCCATGTCTAAGTTAGACTCTGAATCATTGTTTCCTTCATCCTCTTTAACTTCTACATTTACCGAGCATGTGTCAGAAGAAATGAAGTTCTTGACACAATAATTGTCCTCAGATTCTGAAGTTTGTGGAGCTTCCAATTCAGCCTCCTCAGTAGACACATTATCACACAAAACATCATTAAACTCTTCTAATACGTCTTTAACAGATTCTCCCAAAGGCTTTGTAGTCATGGTCTCTTCAACAGCTACCATCTCGAGAGAATTTGGCTCTGCACCGCAATATGGAGCAAGTCTTGTGTCCCTGGAGGAATCACACATAATTCCGTCTACCAACTCGGTACTCGTATTAGACTCTGGCTCTTTGTTACAATCCAGTAAGGGATCAGTAGGAGCTAGCTCCATGGATTCAGAAACTGAATAGCTATCATCCCAAGCTTCAGGCTTGACATCACAAAACAATGGCAAATCAACTTTTTTCTCAGATGGAGACAACGAAGAAACACACTTTGTTTTACGCTCCTGCTTCTTCTTTCTTCTCTTAGAAAACTTCGTATTCCATTTGCTAAGAGGTTCCTCAAGATCACATCCTTCATCTTCAGTTAATAACTCCTGTTTAACTTCAACGTCTGAGACAATCTCAGAAACTTTGCGGCTTTTACGCTTCCTCTTCTTACCTTTACATTGTTTCCGAACCATCTCCAATGTCATGCTAAAATCTTCCGACTCAGTTTGGACACCCACCTCAGCACCAGGCAAACACGAACCTTCAAAACCATTGTCCAAATCCCTGACTACTCTCGGAACTGTCTCATCACTATCACCGATGTTATCCTGATTGTACACATCCATTAACTGTCTAAACTTGAGCTTTGATTTCCCTTTTGCATCCACATTAATTGTCACTTTGGTCGAACCATCTTTAATGGCTCGGATATAATGGAAATAGGAATGCATATGGGTGCCAGTTCTCAACCCCACCATTGTATAACTAACAAACAACACTTCCCCTGGCTACTGAATAAGCTCGAGAAATAAAACCACGCAAATCGAGCTCCTGAATTCACAACAAAACAAAGGAATTTTCAGTTAGGATACTGCTAACAACAAAAGCCTAAATCTCATCAAACAAAGCAGAGAAAATTAACATCAATCAGTGTTCAATCTGATTATACAAATATGGAAGTAACAAAATTTAAGCTCATGGGCTCCACAATTAACTAAAAATTGAAACCGAAACTCTTTTCTTTGGAAAATCAATTGCGCAAATCTGACCACAAATTAATGCAATTGAATGACAAAAAATCAGACATAAGCAGGTGAAAAAAAACCTAATTCGATACAAGGGTTTCGTAGCTGTAGCCTCTATGTATCAATTCGTGAAAGATAAAGCAGATCTGGGTAAATAAAATACACGAAGCAAAAGAGAAAATTGAATCTTCAGAAACACGAGAAATGAACAAGGAGTGTTACCTCAGGAAATCTTAATCGCAGCTTAATTAGATTACGAAGGAGATGAAAGGTTGAATCAGGGT
>OVAF01001966.1:690-18299 GCA_900406245.1 Odontarrhena argentea | reverse complement strand
AACCGAAAAAACCGAACCGTAACCGAACCGAAAACCGAAACGCCCACCCCTACTTGTAAGCATAATAAGAGTTAGACTTATGGATAAATTTATGAAAATTAAGCAACATAAAGAATAAATTATATGCTGTATCCATAGCTCAACTGGTGTATGTATTACTTGACCACTTCATTTTAAAAAAATTCCTAATTAGAAATAAACTAATCAATCTGCTTTAGTCCTTCAATCAAACATATTATAGGTAAACACTATGTTAAAAAAGAAAAACAAATTACATACATTTTGTAGAAAAATACTTTGTTGCATAAAATGATAAAAAAATATAAATTTTACTATGTAGTATTTGTTTGAGCTTTGATATGACATTTTTTGTATATTTTCAGTATTGAAAACAGTGACAACAAATGAATATTTGAAAGTTTAAATTCAAGTTGTTAATTATGAAGGGGTAATGTTCACTTTGAAAATATATAAGAAAATTACATAATATTCTAACAAGTTAATAACGAATTTTATCCTTTTATTATAGGATTTTATATAATTTTTTTTTACTTTTTTTTTTTATCTTGTTCTAATTAAAGAAAAAAAAAAATCAGTGTCACCTGGACTTTGGGATAAAATAAGAGTCTGTAAAGGAATCTCTTTGGAAAGGGCTTTGAGAAAAACCTTTAAACCCTTTTTTGTGAGTGTATCCGATTCCTAACCAAAAAAAAAAAACATTCCACACTCTCTTCACGGCCTCAACAATGTCTGAGAACGCAACCAGCATCATCATTGACAACAAAGATGCCATCGTTTCTGAACTACAGAAGAAGAAAGTTCATCTCTTTTACTGTTTAGAGTGTGAAGAGCTTGCTCGCAAAATCGCCTCTGAATCTGATCATATCACTCTTCAATCAATCAACTGGAGGTTAGATTTTTCCCGGATTCTCTTGATTCAGTTTCTTCTGTGATGTTTTTTAAGTTTCTGGGTTTGAGTGAGTTAGGTTAAGTAAAAATCGTGACTTTATTGTGAATTGTTCTGCTCCTGAATCTTTGGTTTTTTTTGCTTCTGTGGGTGTTTGATTTGAGGGTTTTGTATTCAAAATCGAATATTTCATTTGTTTATGTCAAGATTATTGTAATCTGAGTGTTTTACTGAATAGTAAATTGTGTTTATAGATTGAATTGAGGATTTGTGAAAATTGATTTGGTTGTTGGTTTTGACAGGAGTTTTGCTGATGGATTCCCTAATCTGTTTATTAACAACGCACATGAAATCCGAGGACAGCATGTTGCTTTCCTTGCTTCATTCAGTTCTCCTGCGGTTATCTTTGAGCAGATCTCTGTCATTTACTTGCTCCCTCGCTTGTTTGTTGCGTCTTTCACTTTGGTGTTGCCTTTCTTCCCTACTGGTTCCTTTGAGAGAATGGAAGAGGAAGGTGATGTAGCAACTGCGTTTACCATGGCTAGGATTGTGTCTAATATCCCCATTTCACGTGGTGGTCCGACAAGCGTTGTCATCTATGACATTCACGCTCTGCAGGTTTTTTTATCTAGTTTCCAACACTCCCTAGATTCTGTAACTATTAGTTTCTTGTGACCTGCAAGTGACCAGATGTATATTCTTATCTGCTCTTGTGTTTGTAGGAGAGGTTTTACTTTGCCGATCAAGTTCTTCCTTTGTTCGAGACTGGAATCCCATTGTTGACAAAACGTCTTCAACAGCTTCCTGGAAATGAGAAAGTTAGTTTATGAAATCGCTGTTTGTTTTATCCAATTTACAGGACAAAAACAAAACACTATAGTGATAACGTCTAGTCATAATGTTGTTCTTGTTTATGCTTCCTTGGCCTGATTCCTTTTTGTTTGCAGGTCATAGTTGCATTTCCAGATGATGGAGCCTGGAAGCGTTTCCACAAGCTGTTGGATCAATACCCCACGGTTTGTAGCATTCCAAACTGAGGTTTATTAATTTTCAGTTGAACAAACTTTATGAGCATCACTTATTGCTGAATCATAATAGGTGGTGTGCACAAAGGTTCGTGAAGGGGATAAGAGAATAGTTAGGCTGAAAGAAGGAAACCCCGCTGGTTGTCACGTTGTTATTGTTGATGATCTTGTGCAGTCCGGCGGTACACTCATTGAATGCCAGGTATCAAGATCACTGCATTTACCTATACAGCAACCTTCCATGAGTTTGTGTTGAATTTATATTTAGGAGATGCTTTATTTCAAACTCTTTTAAGTCTCTCAGGCTGAATTAATATCCCAAATTCAAACCAGTTGTGATCGAAAAGCTTTGCTAGTTCTTAAGTACGCAGATGATGATTTATGAAACTATTGAATGTTGAGTGTATATAGTCTAATATTATCAAGAAAATAGTGGTTTGACTTGTCTTTAACTACTTCATTTTCTTTGTTTTACACAGAAAGTATTGGCAGCTAATGGAGCTGCGAAGGTGAGTGCTTATGTAACTCACGGTGTCTTCCCAAAGAGCTCATGGGAGCGTTTCACCCACAAGAACAACGGTAATAACCTGTAAAATGACTGTCAACTGTTCATATATCTTGGTATAAGCTTAAACTGAAGTCGACATTTGTTTGCATTTTGACTTCATCTTAGGAATAGAAGAAGCATTTGCTTACTTCTGGATCACAGATTCATGTCCACAGACGGTTAAGGCCATCGGAAACAAAGCTCCTTTCGAAGTTTTGAGCCTCTCGGGATCCATTGCTGATGCTTTGCAGATTTGAAGCTATAGAGATGTGCTCTATATGATCTTTGGTGGTTTTTGCCTTTTGTGTTGTACTCTTAAGAGATGTCCTCTAGACAATCAAACTTTATAAAAATAATTATATCTGAGACAAGTTGTTCTACACAAAGTCCATATCATGTTCACAATAAGCAACAAGGAAAAAAAAAAGCAAACTGTTGAGCTATCCTGATTTGAGAATCTGATGCAAGAGGTGTATGGTGATGAGATGATCATTTCTCCTCAAAATCAACATCAATGATTTGATTCTTAGGTGGCTTCTTCTTAGAGTTGTCCTTGCTGTTGTTGTTGTCTCTGGAGAAGAAGTCGCCTTGTGGCTGCCACACTATGTTCCCACATCCCTGGCATCTGATGATTTGGGTCTTGTACCCTATGAACTGCCTCTTACACGCAGGGCATTCTCCCTTGATGACAAAGTTATTGGCTACAGCACCAATGAGAAGAGGGCCAGCAATGGGAAGAACCCATGTAGCCACTATTATGACTCGGAAGAGCCATCCAGAGAGAGCAAACCAAAGAAAGAAAATAGTAGCAAAACTTCCACCGAGCGGTGTATTCAAGAAATCGGTGAATTGCTTCCTGTACTTGGGGAGATTTCTACTGAAATCGAGGGATAAGCTGCGGACACGGGGGCTTATCCCAAACTCGCGGTCTATCTCACGAGCACGATCACCAGCGGAACTTGCGGCGGAGCTAAAGCGGCGAGACACGGCGTACTGGCGGTCGATACGCTCGGCGGTCTTCTTAGCCTCGAAGACGAGTTGCTCGAAGCCATCGTTGGCAGTGCGCCAGGCGTCTCTCCAAGCTTTCCCGGACTTGACGCTGTCGGCGAAGCGGTCGAAGTCGCCGCGCTGAAAGGCCTTCACGCGGAAGACAGGGGCGCTACGCTGCTGAGGCCACACCACGTTGCAAGCTACCAAGTTGCAAGCTTTCATCATACTCTAGAGACCATCAGATTCAGAGTTCCGACTCCACAACCTCTTTCTGTGGCCCTCCTTGTTAATTTTATCATCAAGGTCAGAACCAAAATTACAAAACACGTGCGATCGCTTCCACACGTGTGGGATTTTCTGTTAAAAGGGTAAGTTTTTATTTCTCATAAATATCTCAATGTCTCCGACGAGCTTATGCCACTCCGGTGCTATTACGTCACTGGTTTCACTCTCCGGCAATACTTATCTTCGATTATTAGATACGCAATGTAGTACAATGAGAGAGCTCAAGCAAATCCACGCCAATCTTATCAAAACCGGTTTAATCTCCGATACCGTTGCAGCGAGTCGCGTCCTCGCCTTCTGCTGTGAGTCTCCGTTAGATATAAACTACGCGTATCTGGTGTTCACAAGGATCAATAAGAAGAACCCATTTGTGTGGAACACTATAATCCGAGGTTTCTCACGAAGCTCGTTTCCAGAAATGGCGATTTCGATTTTCGTTGAAATGTTGAGGGATACATCTGTGAAGCCGCAGAGATTGACTTATCCTTCGGTGTTTAAGGCTTATGCAAATCTTGGGTTAGCTTTTGATGGGAAGCAATTGCATGGGAGGGTGATTAAAGAAGGATTTGGAGATGATTCGTTTATAAGGAATACGATGTTGTACATGTATGTGACTTGTGGGTTTTTGGATGAAGCTTGGAGAGTGTTTTTGGGAATGGAGGAGGAGTTTGATGTTGTGGCTTGGAATTCGATGATTATGGGTTTAGGAAAATGTGGGTTGATTGATGAGGCGTGGAAGCTGTTTGATGAAATGCCGCGGAGGAATGGAGTTTCGTGGAATTCGATGATTAGTGGGTTTGTGAGGAATGGTAGGTTTAAGGATGCGTTGGAGATGTTTGGTGAGATGCAGGGGAGAGATGTGAGACCTGATGTGTCTACGATGGTGAGTCTGTTGAATGCTTGTGGGTACCTTGGAGCTAGTGAGCAAGGGAGATGGATACATGAATATATAGTGAGGAATGGATTTGAGTTGAATGGTATTGTTATTACTGCGCTCATAGATATGTATTGCAAGTGCGGGTGTGTTGAGGAAGGTTTGGGGGTGTTTGAGGGTGCTTCTAAGAAGCAATTATCGTGTTGGAACTCGATGATTTTTGGTTTAGCTAATAATGGTTGTGAGGAGAGAGCCATGGATTTGTTCGTGGAGTTGGAGAGCTCTGGTTTGGAGCCAGATTCTGTTAGCTTCATTGGTGTTTTAACAGCTTGTGCTCACTCTGGGGAAGTACATAAAGCTGCTGAGTTTTTCAGATTGATGAGAGATAGATATATGATTGAGCCATCAATAAAACACTACACTTGCATGGTTAATGTGCTGGGTGGAGCAGGGCTCCTCGAAGAAGCAGAGGCAATGATAAAGAACATGCCTGTGGAAGAAGACACTATTATATGGAGTTCTTTGCTTTCTGCTTGCAGGAAAAACGGTAATGTTGAGATGGCTGAACGGGCAGCGAAATGTTTGAAGAAGCTGGATCCAGATGAAACTTGTGGTTATGTGCTCATGTCTAATGCTTATGCTTCTTATGGGTTGTTTAAAGAAGCGGTTGAGCAGAGGGTTTTGATGAAGGAAAGACGAATGGATAAGGAAATAGGGTGTAGTTCGATTGAAGTGGATCTGGAAGTTCATGAATTTGTATCTTCCGGGAAAAGACATCCTACATCCCCAGAGATTTACAATTTCCTAGGTGTTATAAACTTGGATGTCAGTCAACCAAAATCAGAAGTTGGCTACTACTCATTTTGGTGAAATAACTTTGCCATTTAAAGGCGCTATAAGAAACTGTTTGATGTTACTACAAGAATGGGCTTCAATTATTTAACAGAGATAAAATAGTTTCATAGTTCTGAGATGTAGCCGAATATCATAATATAGGTATCATACTGATATATTATATGGTCAATTAGACATAGTTCATTATAGAAAAGATTTCTTCTTATAGTCCTATTCCAGGCTCTCATCAGCTTTTAGTTGTCCTGGTCAAGTTATCTGAGTGACGTGTAAGCCAGGTATGTGAATCCAAGACCCCACAAGAAGCTTCCCAGGTTTGGGGGTGCCGTTCTTGTTACTGAAGAAGTCAATGGGAATGGACCAGTGCTGTAATTGATTTATCAGATTATCTACTGTGTTTCTCTTTGATAAGGTTAAGAAAAAGTGTAAAGAAATGAATCGTGTGTTCACCTGTTAGATGGGAACTTACACATAGGAGTGCCTGTAACCAAGGTTCAAAAATATCAGAAATATAAATGATTGTGAAAGTGAATCAGTTCTAGTGTTTAGAAACTACAACAGTGGAACTGGGATGGTTAACATCAGAGATTGGTATTATTATTTAGGATGTGAAGTGTTTGGAATTACTTGGGTCTTGAACTGTAAGCACAGCAGCGCCATCGAAATCACAACTGCTTGGTTTAGGATTCTTCTGATAATAGTCATTGAAGGCATAAGCAGCTCGACTTCTGAAATTCTCGAGCTCTTGACAAATGCCACCCTGTTCCAACGCTGAGCAATTAGCACCATTGTGACAAGCCCAACGTCGTTCACGTCTCACTCTTCTAAATGAGGCGTGTGGGTTGTCTATGCACCAGAGGGAGTATGTAGGTATGCTGCTTGTGTTCTGCTGTGCAGGAAGTTTACTATTAGCTTGTGCTATTCCTGCTATTGAAATAAGCACAAAGAGGATCATTAACATGTTCTTCGCCATTTTCTTTTTGAGAAATTCTTGTTTTTTGGTATATAAAAGGAAATGGAGTACATTTCATTTTTACAATATTATAGCATTCGTTGAAGACATAATTAAGGCCTATGCATGTGTTGCATCAGCAATTTAAATTTATCAGGCATGTTCATATGTCTTTATTTCTAATTAAAGCTTTGGCATGCTTTTCCTCCTACATCTGCTTGAAGGTTAGTTTATTACTCTGTTTTAATGAGCTTGCGGTTTATCTACTAAGTTTTCCATGATGTTGAAGTCGAAAAAGTTTTCACGTTTTTTTTCTCACTGGCTAGGTATAAGTGCATGGCATATAAGCTTCAGCTTCACCAAACATGGAGAAATAGAGTAGGATGTTCAAGGAGATAGGTTTAGCAAAGTTTTTTGCATTGCACATGATATTATATAAACAAGATCAATCACCAGTTTGTATGATTGTTCACATGTAACATAGTGATCATCTTTTTCTGCTGTGTCTTGTTATTAGTGGAGAACATTCACTTTGGATTAAGAATAAAGAACACCGTAATATTTTTGAATTAATATTAGAGAATTCTGCTAAAGCTCATAAACAGTTGCATTCTTTTTTAGTCTATTCTTTTTACTGTTGCAGGTACAAACCACAGAGGAAAATAAGCTTCAGTTCTCTTGCCAAACTTATGGTTGACAACCTACAGAAACATTGTTCTTTGATTCCAAGGTAAATTAGATATTAAACTAAGGTACTTTGATATGATGAAACATGGAAAGTGGAGAGTAGTATTAAGGTTTCGACATGGCACGCTGCGCAGCCCCCCAAGAGTAAATATCAGATCCCGAGTTTCCATTAGTAAGCAGATTTTGAGGCAGTCCATGAATATCATCTAAAGGGCGGGATCTTCCATTCTGGTAGTATTGCTGGTTCTGCATGGAAACAGCTTCATCATCATCCGTAGGAAGACGATCAAAAACAGCATTCATGAAAGATGCAGCCATGAGAACAACAGGACCAGATGCAATTAGCCCGCCTACCACTCCTCCACCAACGACCTGTCCCTGAGGTCCAGCTAAGTAAATGGTCAGACCGGTTATACCAAGTGGTGCTGGCGGAGGCAAGATTGATCCAAGTAAAGAAAGGATCTCAAAACGTCCATGTAATGTCACAATCGCTCCTGATGAAGCTGGTTGCCTTAATGTCACATTGGTGACACAACCATTGGCACTGAGTATAGAGAGACCTCTCTGTTTCCTTCTTGCGAAATCCGATAAAGTCTCACAGATATCACAACCTGAGCTGATCTCAATGGCATGAGCCTTGAGGGAATTTGGACTGTCGTGAGTCACAATGATTGGTGGTTTGGGTTTGTTCTTAGAGCCAGCAGGTCTTCCTCGTGGCCTCTTAGCCATCTCTCCCTCGATTGATGAAACCGGTTGGACCGCTTTCGGTAATGCTTTCAGATTGTTGTTGTTGCTGCTGCTGTTGTTATTGCCTCCCCTCTCTGTTGCTTCATGGTTCCTCATTGGAACTGACTTAGATCCTACAATAGTTGGAGTTAGAGCTGCACCTCCAGCCATTGCTATGAAAAATGTTTAAGATTTCAACTGAGAGTTTATGAGGAATTTGTGAGTTTAAGTAAGGTGATTTTGGTGAATTATTATATTGTAGAGACACCAAAAGAATGATTGTGAAGAGTAGGAGATGGTTAAGTTGTCACCAAATTTGTGATTAATAATTAATTTAGCAAAAAAGTTTTTGGCAGCCTACTTCTCAACAGATGATTTATTTTACTAAATCATGAGAATCGTCTTCATTAACAGTGAGATTCATAATAATAATTTACAACCAAATCATAAAATTTAGACCAAAACTGAGAGAGTGTCAGAGGAGTAGATTCTTTTTGGGCTTTGAACTGGGCCCACATAAGAAAAGGTCCAATAATTTGCAAATTTCGTACGTGCGCGTGTATACACACGTGTCTTCTTGTTCGTTCGAACTTGAGAAGCTCATGCAATTTCGCCTTGCTAAATCTTTGCTCAGTTCTCGTCTCCGTGAAGAATCTTGACGAATTTTCCTGGAAAAATTGTAATGTTTCTGATTTGAGTAATTTTGTTTCTGCAACTCTGTTGAATCTTTCAGTGCTTAGTCCTTTTAGATTGAACTTGTTCTTTGATTCATTGAATTTCGTGTTTTATGAGGGTCCTATGTTCAATCGAATCCTGATTCTGAGTTTTTCTGTTGTTTTTGATTCAGAAACGAAATGGAGTGATGTGAATCGAGAGCTGTGATTAAGTGAAAATTGATTGAAGTATGAATGCGAATCATGATCTGTGGAGTGATGGTCTCATTTGTGCTTTCGAGTTTTGTCGAGGTCGTCGAAAGATGACGAAGCACAATACAAGTCTTGTTCACTCAGAAAAGTTTCTCCAAATGTATGATACTTACTGAAAGTACTAATGACCTTTACTTGTTAGAGTATTTTTAACCAACTGTGAACAGTTTTGTTGTGATAGCAAGAAAGTGGAATGTAAACCAGACCAAGTTGGTACCGGAGGCGGAGATGAAGAGCATTTGAGAAGTTATTGGCGACCGATTGGATGGGAGAGACTCTCTGAGCTTGTTCAGACGGTTCAAGTTGATGATGATTGGGGATTGCAGAACATTGATGTGGATGAGGATGAAGCTACAGTTGCTGAGCTAGCTGCTCCTTATTGGGAACGACCACTTACTGGTCCCACTTGGTGGTGTCATGTAGATGCTAGTCATCAAGGTGTTGTGGCGTGGTTGCGTAATGCGAAGTGGTTACATCCGGCTGTAAGTGTTGCTTTGCGGGATGAAAGTAAACTGATAAGTGAGCGAATGAAACATATTTTTTATGAGGTAAGAATCTGGATATGCTGGTTTGTAATGTGGACTGTGGTTTGGTTCTATGGATTGAGTAGATGAAACTTGTTATGTGTTTGGTAGGTTCCTGTCAGAGTTGGTGGTGGACTTTTGTTTGAGCTGTTGGGACAGTCAGCTGGTGATCCTTTTATCGAAGAAGATGACATACCTATTGTCCTGAGGTCATGGCAAGCTCAGAATTTTGTAGTGACTGCATTGCACGTTAAAGGATTTGCTGCAAACATTAGTGTTTTAGGTATTACGGAAGTACAGGTTTGTTCTTCTCATCTGATTTCTTGTTTT
Source organism: Odontarrhena argentea (assembly GCA_900406245.1). Taxonomy (NCBI): domain Eukaryota; kingdom Viridiplantae; phylum Streptophyta; class Magnoliopsida; order Brassicales; family Brassicaceae; genus Odontarrhena; species Odontarrhena argentea. The sequence goes on along the minus strand of OVAF01001966.1, from coordinate 8,674 downwards.
CTGTCATTCGTTGATCAATTAATCATAATAGGTTTTTCAGTCTTCTGGAGCTTCTTCTACATTTTTTTTTCTTCTCAATAAACGCACTCTGTTTTGTCAGGAAATGCTTATTGCGGGTGGAGCATTCATTCCAAAAACCGTTCATGAACTAATAGCACATCTTGCATGCCGCCTTGCACGTTGGGATGATAGGTGTTCGTTTTCCTATGATCATTTTGATTATCTCAAGTTTTTCTTAAAAAGAAAAATTGGGGAAGTGTAGCATTTATAATGCAAGCCTTTAGCTACTGAACTGGGTTTGTATGGTATAGCCAATGAACTTTCCAAGTGTCTGCATTGCTTTGATAGAACATCTAGAAAGCAACATAGACATATTTTCTCTAGTGTTTCTCGCAAATGAGAAGCTCTGGACTAGACAAGGATAAACCAGTATGTCTTATCATATTCTTTAACTCCCCTGCTAGATGACAGTTATAGACCAGCTATCTCTTTAGCAAGATTTAAGACCTTGATTCTTTTACATCCTTTGGATTTAACCCTATGATGGTTGATGATATCTCTGTCTTTAATGTAGGTTGTTCCGGAAGTATATATTTGGTGCAGCCGATGAAGTTGAGTTGATGTTTATGAACAAGTACTTCTGCTTAAACTATTTTTTCTTATGTTTTCTCTTGCTTAACTAGTTGTCCTTAAGCCTGATGGACTCTGGTATTTGGTTGCTTTTCAATCAGGAGAACTTATGAAGATCTAAATCTATTTACCATAATCTTGAATCGAGAAATCAGAAGGCTTTCGACCCAGGTAATACTTCCTTTCTTTGTTTTAATCACGATGGCTGTAATCAGCTAAACTGGTTTATGTTTACTCATGCTTATCATTTTTCATATAAGAGCTGAAAAGCACTTGGAACCACTACAATATTTGCGAAAAGAACTTGTTGCTTGGCTTGCTCTCTTAAACATTTGACTTTAATGATATGATATATTTGTATCAGGTTATACGGGTGAAATGGTCTCTTCATGCTAGAGAAGAGATCGTTTTCGAGCTTCTTCAGCAGCTAAAAGGAAACACAACAAAAGAATTGCTAGAAGGAATAAAAAAAAGCACCCGTGATATGATCAATGAACAAGAAGACGTTCGAGGTCGCTTATTCACTATCCAAGATGTCATGCAAAACACAGTTCGAGCATGGTTACAGGTAGAATATTTCATATCCAGATGATGCTTTTGTAAAAGCACATTACTATGCTGCTCGTCGGAACATTTGATTTATACATTATTGACTTGATTAGGACCGGAGTCTCACGGTTACACACAACCTAGGAATCTTTGGAGGAGTTGGTGTTTTGCTAACAATAGTGACTGGTCTATTTGGGATCAACGTAGATGGAATACCAGGAGCTAAAAACTGTCCACAAGCATTTGCACTATTCTCAGCCATTCTTTTCTTCTCTGGTTTGGTCCTTGTAATTGCGGCTTTGCTCTACCTTGGACTCAAGGACCCAGAGGCAGAAGAGAATATGGAGATTAAGAAGCTAGAGCTTGACGAAATGGTCAAGAAGTTTCAACGCGAAGCTGAGTCTCATGCTCAAGTCTGCAGAAAAGCTCCTCAGGAAATAGAGCACGTAACTAGTAGTAGTAGAATGATGGTCCATGATCCCAATGGCTACGTTCTTATGGAATGAAATCAGAGAACGAGTCTTTATGTTGAAACAGTTAGACAAACTCAGTCGGGTTTATGTTTGTAAATAAATTTCGAACATTTAGTCTTTAGAGATGATGAAGAAACTATTTGCACTTTTCTACGATCAGACAATAAATAAACAAGTGAAAGATATCAACTTAGGCAATCTGTAAACAAAAAGTGAATTATGAAGCTTTGTTTTTACAAGATACAAAGCGAGAGAAATGAAAATCAAGACCTAACAATGAAATGTCGAGCAACTATTAGCGACAGTAGAGAGGTGACAACCAAGATTTTCGGAATTCTCATATCAATCCGGGATCCTGGCGTCTGATCTAGATAGCGAAGTCCAGACCGGTACCTGAATGACATCGAATCAGAAGATGGACGAAGTGAAACCAAGTTTTCCACGTAGTGGGATACAGCACAAACGCCGGAACAGATGCAACAGAGAGAGTTGGTCAGTGGATTATACTTGAGCAACCTGTTCCAACTGTCGTGCAAATAGACATTACCTTGCTCGGAAACCAGCACTGGCCTGTACCACGATTTCCATGATTCAGGCATAACATCTATGCAGTAAGTCATGGTCCATTTCTCTTCTTCTGCATCTATAATCCAAATCTCTAGCATCGGGTTAGACAAGGAGGCTATAGCTAGATGGTCTTGAAGATTCACCACTTGATCATTCACATAGCATATTTTTGGAGGATGTGGGAGGTCACGAAACTCTTCTGTGTGAAGATCAAGAGCTAGCAAACCGAACCTCGAATACAATTCTAACCAGTAGACAGATCCATTCACACACACTGACTTCCTTCTCGAGTCCACCCGATAACAAGGCGGAGTCAGACTCCGCCATTCCCCAATGCTAACATCAAGAATCTCACAAGAAGGGCTAGGATCAAAGAACATTCTCACCACCTTATAGCTCCCACTAACTATGTCCTTACCAAATCCCATCGTCCTAAATCCTGGGAAATAATTCCACCATGGGTCTGCAACAAATAGTAAGATTCCAAAGTTTAAACCCATCACTGCATAATGCACTTATCAAAAGCTAAACATATACTCTCTTTACCGTGTAAGAGTGGACGAGGACGGTCGGTCACCGGATCTGGACCTGAGGGGAAACGAAGTAACACTCCAGTGGAAGGGTTTAAGACATTGACCCAACCTGGAACTGGGATACAAACCAAACCGTCACAGGTTAACGAAGGTTTTGTCGCAGCATCATTGCAGTGGAAATAAACCATCTCGATTTCATCTTCGTCCACTTCGAGTGGCGGTTTGGTCCCGTGGTCTCCGGCGACAAGGATTCCCTGCTTCTTCTGAAGCTTCATACGCCTCTCCGTGAAACTCCTCGATTCTACAATCGATCTCCATTGTTTTGAAACGGTTTTGAATCTCAGGAGAGATTTCAAGGGCAATCGAAGGAAGATTTCTTCCAAAATGTCGCCACTCATGTACATCCAAGGAAGATTTTTCGATTCTTTCGCCATTACCCTTTTGTGTTTGGTTCCACAATGTTAAACTGATCCGGTACAATAACCAGAACCCAAACCGGTTTTCCTTCTTCTTTTAATCGCAAAATCAAACCGGTTCGCATAAATTGTTCTCAAGTAAAGTTATCGGTTTAGTTAACCCCGCAAGTTGTCTCGAATTTTTTTTCTAGTTTAGGGAATGATAATTGTCTCTATTGTTGCATCTTCATTTGTTTTAATGTGGATAAACATAACTGATACATTACAAAAGAAAAAAAAAACATTTTGTACGAAATGGAACATTGTAGTAATAATACAATCAAATTGCTAATATTATTACAAGAGAACAAGTATCATTAAGGTTTTTATGATATTCATTGTATATGCTTTTAGACTCATTTTCAAGAATATTCTCAAATTTCGATCCTAACTTTATTTTATATAAAATAAATTATTTCATATTTCCTAGTATTAATTTTATTATGGACAAGAAAAATATTAACATATATTAAACCAACACATGTATACTAATATAATTGCATGTATGACATGATTCTATATTCCATGAGAAGTTATGAAAATAAAAATATAAGGTCAAGCTCATAAATCTCTGCTGAATCTGAAACTTTACTTTTCTGCATTTAATATCTGATAAGATATCAGAAATCGTTCTTTATTCACAAACTTCCACACTTTCATCTTTTACCCTTCCCAAACTTCACTATTTCATCTTTAATCGAGAATCACAAATATACGGAAAATCCTAAGTGTCAACATAAGATTAAAATAGGATTCACAATAACTAGAGAGACCAGTCAGAATATTTCAAAAAGACACATAATAATAAAATTCAAAATTTTTCTTATGTGACACTACCAACATAACGATAAAAATACATATTCACTATAAATATTATAAATCTTTATATGTTTTGTATACAATATATTATATTTCACTATTTATATGTTTCGTATACAATATATTATATTTCACTAAAAATCAAATATTTGTATATTTTGTAGATAGGATAATACATTTAATTAATTATAAAATATTTTCAGATATACGAAAAATACAATGTTTTAAAATAATTTAGTTTTATTAATCTTAAATTTTAGATTTAATGATAATAAAATATTGTATTTTGCTCACAAACTTCGATACTTCCTGTTTTACCCTTCCATTTACTCAATAATATCCGTAAATGGTAAAGCACTTTTTCTCTGCCATTGTTTAGTCTAAGTACAGAAAGAAAGAATATTTGATTACTTTTATATATCTCATCATCGTATTTAGGCTGACATATTGTGTTTTGTATTATTATATATATACACATCATGCTGAGTTCTTTTAAATATTTTATATCGAGATTTCAATTTTAAAATTATTTTTGACATTGAGTAAATATTTGATGCAGACTTGAATTTTTGTTACCAAACAAAGGTGTGTTTTTTTTTTTTTTGTCACTAACCAAAGTATATATTCGAAAACAAAATTATTTGAAAACTCAGAAACACACATAATCCATGAGGAAAAAAAATAACAGACTAGCAAGATATTGTTTTTAGTCTTCTAGGCCTCTTCTTGTTTTTCTAAAGATGGTCTAGCATTCAAGTCACAGATAATTCATCTCCTGGATTTGATTGTCTTTTTCAATTTGTATGTGCTACACTTTTCTATATTCACATCAAATTAGGAATCTAACATTCTTTAGATATATCAATTGTACGTTTATAGTACATGACCAGTAGTACCATAGTTTGGTGCACTAGTGAAGGCAGTAAAGATTTGTGTGAACCATCTATCTCTCTAATATATATTGTCTTCTAATACTTACTGCATGGGAAGAAGGGCCAGAAGGGGGAGAAGAAAGCTATCGTGGACACTATGCATCAGAAGTGTTGCTATGGTAAGTGTCACTTTAGTAGTTTTTGTGTTTTCGACTTCTTGTTTTAATTTTTTTTATGTAATTAGGCGTGAGTAGTATGAGAAGTTCTATGAAGCTACGGATGGGCCTCTGTGAGGTAAGAATGAATTTAAAATCAGTTAGATAACTTGAACATGTCTTTGGTGTATGATAAAACATCTCACATAACAGTTAGGAAGTTGTCTGTATGAAAATAGTGTCTGCCAGTTAGGACGACTTCTATTTTTTTTTTATTTTTTTTTGTCAACCATACATATAAATCATAGTTAGGACTTCTTCTATGAAAATGATGAAATATTTATTGTTTTTCAAAAGATGGTGTAGCATTCAAGTCATAGAAATCACTATGTATGTTTATAGTACATGACCAAAAAGAACCATAGTTTGGTGCACTAGTGAAGGTAGTAGTGATTTGTGTAGCCATTTGTCTTTGTTTGCTGAAGTTCATATTTGTTTGATCTTTCAACTTCTGGATTGTAAACCATCTATCTCTATATAATATTTATTGCATTCAAATACTTATTGCAGGGGATGGATGAAGCTATGGTGAACTTGAGTGACTGAATCATGGTGTTTTTCTAAGAAGAGTGTAGCATTCAATCACAAAAATCACAAGAATTTGATTATCTTATTGAATTTATGAATCAAATTTTGTTTAGACATATCAATTATACGTTTATAATGTACATGACTAGAGATACCATAGTTTGGTGCACTGGTGATTGTTAAGCATTACTAGTAGTGAAGGCAGTATGCATTTTGCATGCTTAACCATTTGTCTGGATTTGATTATATTTTTAAATATGCATGTGCTATACTTCTCTATATTCACTGTGATGAGGTGAAGGGCGACATTCAAGGGATCAAAATTGTTGGGGAAACTGTATTGCTATTTATGTTGAAGCTTTACTTTTCTAATACACTTTCCTCGATATAAGGTAAACATCACAAATCGTACTTCCTTCACTGACTTCCACAATTTCCTCGATATAAGGTAACCTCTTTTTCTCTTCTACGATTTAATTCAAATTGAGAACTATGGAATATTAGATTAGTTAAATATTTTCATCATTATATTAGACTGATATTATACATCAGCATGCTATGGTGAGACTTGTAACAAAAATATCTATATACTTGAAAAATAAAGATATTTGAAAACTCAAAAACAAAGCACACACAAATTCTCAATGATTGCTTGATAAATCTCCTACCAAAAACCTTGTAGAAGCACTCTCAACATATCTTTTAAGCAAACATAATCCATGAGGAAACAATAGCAAACTAGCAAGAGACTGGGAATCTTTTATACTAACTAGAGAGATACAAGCTAGTTACAAAAATACAAAAACATACACATTATACACATTGAGCATTATACTAACTTCTTTTGTTTGTAGGTTCGAGTTTGCATCATGGATGCATCTGTGAGATACGAGGAATTCTAAACTCATATCTTACATGTTCTTGGTCCTTAAATGTTCTTACATTAGTACAAAGCAGAGAGAAGAAATTCTAACACAATATTTCAACTTCTTAAGAAATTATTTTTGAGAAGTTTAGTATTTCTATGCAAAGAAATAGTTGGATTCACATTGTTTACTTTGATGCAGCAGTAGGAAACGAGCAAAGTCACAACATATCAATCGTCATTTAGCCAAAGTTACATGCCAACAAACAAAAAGACCTTGGACCTTGTTGAACCTTGGCTCATCCAAACATGATTACAGTAAATTTTCCAGGAAAACTTTTCTTCAACATCATATTCCAAGCAGTTTAACAGCATTTAGGCTAATCATCATTTAACAAAGTACTGTATTCATCTTGTGTACCCATAATTCATCATGCATTGGCATACAACTATGCATACATGTGGCCAATTATTTTGTTAAATGATGATTAGCCTAATTAAATGCAAAACATGGTTCTAGCATGGTTACATGTAAAGTATATCATCGAATGAACTCAAAGCACTAAAGAAATATGAGTCTTAATTTCTATTGAAATAGTCGGACCAAATCATATCGGGTTCGTGTTTGCAAAATTCTTGCTCTTCAAACACTTACTCTTGAATAAAAAATTTCTGTATACTTTACTTTAGACATAAAGTTGTAATATTACAAGCAAGAGCCAAGCTATGTGTCACCTCCATATAAGTCAATCATCCGAACAATGTAAACAAGAGATGCATACAATTGCATGAAGGATGTATAAAGCATAAGTCAGAACAAAATATCTTCGCGGAAAAAAAGAAGAAGCAATAAAACAATATGATCATAAGATGTATTCACCGAGTTGTATCATAATTTATACTTTTTTTGTTCTTTTGGGCAAATTTTTTTTTTTTTTTTTTCATAATTTATACTAACATCAAGAACTAGGGGAAACAACAAAATGGCGAAAAATTATAAGAGACAATAGACTGATTGTAAGAATAATATTTGGTATTTTCATATCAACCCTGGCATTTGATTAGTGTGCCACTCTTAGAACCACTAACGTCTTTTGAAACAAAAAGACTTGACTCTGTTCATCATTTGTCTCTTTGTATATGGTGATGCTAATATAAGTACATAACCCTCGAAATCTTCTTAATTAGGACTGGATCCTCACAATGAAAACAGAGCATTTGAGAAGAGCCGGGTTTACATATAACATTCTTTTTGTTCAACAGACTTGTAAACATATTCTGGTGATACACAAACGATAAGCAAAATACAGCAATGGTTTCACCGCAAGGGCATTATTTGAGAAGGGCAAAAACTGACAACAGATAACTAATAAAAATCATGCATATTACAAGTTCAAATAATACTAAATTATGAGATCAAGACCTCCAAAACAAGGAGAGCAGACTGCGTGTCCACAACTAATCTTTTTGCAGTGAGA